>CATIWM010363792.1:0-33153 GCA_949671775.1 Mallotus repandus
TTACATCTTCTTTCCTTGCAGGATTTAGAAAATTTGAGATTGATTGATCTTAGCGACTCCAAGGATCTTGTCAGCATTCCAGACTTATCTAAAGCCATAAATCTTGTAGTCTTAAGGTTGCGGTATTGTAGTAGTTTGGTGGAGATTTCATCTCTTAATTATTTGAGGAAGGTTACTGAGTTGGATTTATCAGGGTGTACTAGTCTTCGCATACTACCGAGTTGCCTGCATTCGGAAAATCTCAAGCGACTTGTTCTCTTTCATTGCTCAAAAATCGAAAATTTGCCGAACATTCCGTGCTATGAAAGGCACGATGGAATAGCAATAGAACAAGTAGTGCCCTCATCATCCTTTCAACTTTATTATTTAGATTTGAGCAACTGCCAGAGCCTGCGGAGTCTTCCGGACAACATTTGTATTCTGAAATGCCTTGGCAAGTTAGGCATACATTGTTGTTATGATCTACATAGACTGCCTGAACACTTGGGAAATCTAGAATCTCTGACTGTTCTTGAAGTCTTCGGAAGTGGTATAGAAGAACTACCAGACAGCATTTGCAATCTGAAAAGGCTTACATCTCTAGATATTAGTGGATGTCGGAATCTAGCACGACTGCCAGAGAAATTGAGAGATCTAACATGTCTTCTCACGTTTGTAGCAGTTAGCTGTGGTATCAAATATTTACCGCAGCTTCCATCATCTCTGGAGAATCTAAAAGTAATCTATTGCAAATCACTAGAATCAACATCACTTCAACTCAAGGAATTAGCCTATGTTAGTGAGTTTAGCTTTTTCAACTGCCCAAATTTGGGGGAGGAGGAACGTAATAAAATGATGGACCAGGCATTGGAAAGACCCTTCTTCAACATAACTTATCGCCGGGTATCTTCTGATTGTTCTCTGATATTTTTCTAAAAATCAAATTATGAAGATTTACT
The DNA here is from genome assembly GCA_949671775.1 of Mallotus repandus. NCBI lineage: Eukaryota > Viridiplantae > Streptophyta > Magnoliopsida > Malpighiales > Euphorbiaceae > Mallotus > Mallotus repandus. The sequence continues at coordinate 939 of CATIWM010363792.1, forward strand.
CTAAATATCTTATATTTGATTAATAAATTATTAATACATATATTATTGGATGTAAATTCACTCTCTGGGTACAAATATATGTATCTTAAAACTGATGTGTTTGTTCCTGTCTTATTTGTTAGCGAGTTGTCAAGGATCTCGACTTTTGGTTCCGATTCCCAAGAAGTCAAATAGAGGAAAAGATCAAGTATGAAGATAAGAGCAGCTCTTCTTTGTCTCTGTCAATACCAAAATGTAAACGGCGGTGGTCAGACATCAGCATAACTTATCACCGGGTATCTTCCGATTGTTCTCTGATATTTTTCTAAAAATCAAATTAGGAAGATTTACTCTGAATATCTTATATTTGATCAATAAATTATTAATACATATGTTATTGGATGTAAATTCACTCTCTGGGTACAAATGTATGTATCTTAAAACTGATGAGTTTATTCCTGTTCTATTTGTTAGCCGTTTGGCAGCAATCTCCGCTTATGTTTCCCAGGAAGTGAAGTACCGGAAAAGATCAAGTATAAAAATAAGAGCGGATCCTCTTTGTCTCTGTCAATACCAAAATGTGAACGGTGGTCAGACATTCGAGGTTTCTACTTTTGTGCTGTTGTTGATCCCAATTGCTTCCCTTCCCTTAGTAGAACTTTTTACAAGCGTGAGAGCTTCGGTCGAAACCACTTTTGTAGTCTTCAATGTGAAATCATTCCCTACTTTAGTACATCTTCCTTTGATATGTATAGAAAAGTTGAATCAAGACACTTGTTCCTTTGGCGTCAGGGTTTCAATGCGGGTAAGTTTTCTACGGACACACTAGTCTTTTCATTTTTCCTTGAAGCTAAGGACGATAAATCACGCTATTGTGATGCGATAATTGAGTGTGGAGTCCATCCAATATTCTATGATCATGATGAAGTTTGCCTTGTAACGGAAGATCAATAGCCTCACTCTAGGAGTTGTTGCACTACTGCTGCACTTGGGCTGCACCTAAATGGTCAGAACAAAATGATTCCCACATTATCTTGTGCAGTGACTGACATGACAGGAATGGATAACCGGAGATAACCGGAGAAGCATTATTTGTGAGTGGTTGATCTATTGTGTGACGTTTGTCTTTGTTTCCTTTCATTTCTGGATCTTTTGTGTACAAGTAATTTTTGGGATTGACCAACAAAAAAATTCAGAACTTCAGTGCTTCATTTTTCATTTCTAGCATCATTAATATCCCTGCAACACTATTGATCAACACTGTATAGCTTTAGTCTTGGTCTTTTTTGTTATCTTGTACTGTCATCTTCGATTTTTAAAAAAAATTTCACTTAATATTTACAGGTTGGGATAGACCTGTTGGCTTGGGTATAGCTAACATTGATGAGCATTATTTTGTTTTTTTTGAAAAAATAAGGGCATGTTTAGCGTTCGAAAACATTTTTTATTTTTCTTTTTCAGTTTTTTTTTTATTTTCTAATTTTTTATTTTCTAAAATAGAAAATCATGTTTGTTTGTTACTTCTTATTATTTAGTTTTTCATAATTTCATTGGTATTATTTTTAGTGAAATTTATTTTTATAACTTTTAAATTAATATATTAATTTTTATTGTGATTCATATGATTGTAGTTAATATTAGATTTATTTGTTTTATGAAAAAAATTTAAATTATGCACATTTAATAAATCAACTTATTTAAAAAAATCAATATGTCCATTATGTATAATAGAGTTTAAATAAAAAATTAGATTTATAATAATTATAAAGTATTTGTAAATTCATTCATATTTAATTAATTTCAATTCAAAGTCATGAGATTGTAATGGTGGTGGAGGTTGGTGGAGGTGGAGGTGGTGGTGGAGGTGGTCGTGAGGTGGAGGTGGAGGTGGAAGTGGTGGTGGTGGTGAGGTGGAGGTGGAGGTGGAAGTGGTGGTTGTGGGGTGGAGGTGGGGGTGGTGGTTGTGGTGGTGGTGAGGTTGAGGTGGAGGTGGTGAGGTTGAGGTGGAGGTGGTGATAGTGGTGTTGGTGGTGGAGGTTGTGGTGGTAATGGTGGTTGAAAATGTTGTAGTCAATGTCAAAAGAAAAATTTAGAAAACATATTTTATTAGTTTTCTCAAGTCCTTTATAATTTGAAAATTCTGAAAATAATTTTCTAATTAGAAAATATCATGACTAAATAACAATTTTTATTTTTCAGTTTTCTTGGAAACATTTTTTGAAAAACATGTATTATTTTCCAAAACTAAACAAGCCCAATATATTCTATCTTAAACTTCGAGTCAATTTTTAATTGAATACTATTTTGAAAGTTATTTTAATTCACTTCTTCAACTTTACAAATTATATCAATTCTATCCAATTTTATTTTAAGAATCTAATTGTGTTTTTAAAAATTACTTTTTGATCTCTACAAAATAAATTTTACAGTTATTCAATTTTTTTCTTTTCTAAGAAAAATAAATTTAAAAACTATTCTCAAGTTTTAATTTTACTACTTTTGAAATAAATTTAATTATTAATTTTTAAATTTTTACATATAATTTTAACCTTTTACGTATAAATTAAAAATAACAAGAAAAAACAATTTATAACTTGTGAATCAATTTATTATATAAACTAATGTTAATAAAAATTTAAAAAATAAAGTAATTATCAGTATAAATAATAATCAAATTTTAATATTTAATTTCTTCATAATTTATAACTATCAGTATAATTTTTTATTTTTTTTATATTTTTTAAGAAAAATCAAATATTCTTTTCATGCTCTTGACTACTACTTTTAGCATCTCAAGTCTTTCTTGACTACTACTTTTAGCATCTCAAGTCTTTCTCTTTTTCTCAATCTCATGCTTTGTTTATTTGACCTTTAATAGAAAAACTTTTAAATAACATGGTTAAAAGTTGAGAAATAAATTCTGAACTAGTCAGAATTTAAGGATTTCTAGTAAAGAAATTAAAAATTCACGAAAATATTTAGAAATTAATTTTAAAATTTATGTCGAGAGTGAAAAAATTAGAATTTAAAATCATTTGCTTACATTTTATTTTTTATAAGAAAAAGAGGATAAAAAATTTAATAAGTGTCAAATTTATTTTATAGGGATTTAAAAGCAATTTTAAAAAAAAACAATTAAATCCATCAAATAAAGTTAAGATTTGACAAAATTTATAAAGTTAAAGGAGCAAATTGAAATGAAAGTAAGATTCAATTGATAGTTAGCCCAAAATTAAGGACAGAACGGATGGTTTTTGTTTGCTTTTTTACTATTTTTAATTATGAATATAAATATAATTTTCTCTCTTAGACACAAGTTGAAGGAAAATCGAACCAATTGTCCATATTGCTCAATTCCTTAGTGGACTCTGAGTCAAAAAAAAGCAAAAACACTTGGTTTCATACAAAGCAAAATTTACTCATGAAATGCTAAATTCATTCCCTATCCAGGGTAAAACAGCCTCACTTTCGACACCTGAGAACTTCAATCTAGGCAAGCCTCCGTCACATAATATTGTCTTTCCATTGTTTTTGCTGAAGAGAAGAAACAGTTCAAAAGCTAATCATGCAGTTATATATGATGCATAATTGAGTGTTAACTCTTGGTATATGCAACCACTCTTTTACACTTGGTCAATAAAAAATGTGACACATATTAAAAGTAGGCAAGAATCTCATATAAATAATTATATAAGATGATTGGTAGACAATTGTATTACTCTTCCTCATACTTGTAAATTGGTTTGCAGTGGGTATGTTCATGCAAGTAGTACTAAAAATGGCGTTCAATTGATAGCTTCTTTGTGGCAATTTATAATAACACAACTTTCCTGGTTTAGACTCAACAGTCAACAGTGATAGACAGGTCATGTACTTCAAGAAAATTAATCTCAAAAGGAAGAAAAATTAGACATCATTACACTATATATAAAACTTTAATGTTCTTCAAAAGAATCAATTGATGATTCTCATTCCCATTATTCTTTTCATTTTGATTCAATGTTGAGTGCTTGTCATATTACATAAAAATTATTCGGATTCTATTCAAAACATTTCTGTCAAATATTTATAAAAGAATAAAGAAATGGTCTTGGCTGAAGAGAAGAAATGGTTTAAAAGCTAATCATGCAGTTATATATGATGCTCTAATAGAGTGTTAACTCTGGGTATATGCAATGAGTGTTTTATATTTGATTAATAAAAAGTATGACATATATTGTCAGAGAACTAACCATTGGATACTATATATTCAGAATAGGCAAGAATCTCATATACATAATTATATAAGATAATTGGTAGAATCTATGTTACAAAATTGTATCACTCTTCCTAGTACTTGTAAATTGGTTTGTGGTGGGTATGTTCACGCATGTAGATATATGCTTCTAATATAAATGGCTAAAAAAAAAAATCACTTTTATTCTAAATTTTGAGTTAATTATCAATTGAATCCTATTTTAAAAATTATTTCAATGCTCCTCAATTTTAACAATTGTATTAATTCTATCCAATTTTATTTGAAGGATATAATTGTATTTTCAAAAATTATTTTTAGATCCCTATAAAATAAATTTTGCACTTATTAAATTTTTATCCTCTTTTTCATATAAGTAAAAAGAAAATATAAAAAATGATTTTAATTTTTAATTTTTCCACTCTCGACATAAATTTAAAAATTATTTTTTAAATGATGTCATAAATTTATAACTTTTTCAATAAAAAATCTTAAATTCAAAATACTTTCAACTATATTATTTTAAAAAAATTAATAGAGGTCAAACAAAAAAGTATGAAATAAAAAAAAAGGCTTTTGAAATATTAAAAATAGTATCAAAAATAAAAAAAAATTTGATTTTCCTGAAAATGTGAAAAATTAAAATTAAAACATTATTATTATTTATAATGATAGTTAAATGTAGTTACTTTATATTTATATTTATGTTAGTCTATATAATATATTGACAGGTCTTTCTGTTATGCCCCTCTTCGTGACATATACCACAAAATTGCTTCATTCCTTTCTTTGATAGGTTGCCTTCTTTTTGTGAAGTGTTTTTAGGTTCATTAGAACTCATAACTCTTATTTTTCTAGGTCTGCCTGCTAATTTAGGTAGTGGGGGAGGTTCAATGGGTAGAAATTCATTGAATTTCCAGAATATAGGACCTGAAATTGGCATTAAAGGCTGCTGTTATATTGCCAAATATGTTGATTTATGATACCACTTCAAAATGATAGAATGGGATCTATCTTGGCTTGGTACAATGCACAAACGGCATGGAAACATGGAATTCTAGTTAGTTCTCATGCCCTACAAGTGCAAAGTTGCTTGTTTAACATGATTGTGTGCTTATCCATTCCTTTATCCAACTTTATATCCAACTACTTCATTAAAAACCATTTTGCATCCACAACAGTTATCCTTTCAATCTTGATAAATACTCAAACATGTTGGACTCCAATCATTGATCCTTTTCTCACCCAATTTTTTATTTTTTAATCCTATTCATAGCTTGCAGTCAAATGTCTTCAAGCATGCTTATTATTGGCTTGTGTCTAGCAATAAGTATCCATGCATTGAATGACTCGGTGAAGATATTGTCAACTACATAAGACTTATGTACCTTGATAAGAAGTAGGCTGGGCACCAGTTGTGAGGTGGATAACATAAAAGACCTTCAGCAACCTTCTGTGAAACCTCACTTAGTTTCTCTAAATTATCTTTGAACTCTTCCTCATATGTGCTCTAAGCATATATCTAAAATTTCTTCCTAAGTTCCCCTCTAGTCCATTTTTTGCTCCAGTTGGAAAATATGTGCCTTGCACACCACATGTGCTCAGCCTTAGGTAGCAGAGGAATCACTGGATCAATTAACCCATGTCCCAATTTCATAACAATGCATGTGTATTAGTAAAAGTTGTAATGAGTCTAGATGACCACAGACAATTCAGAAAAGAAAATATAATTATCATATGACAAGTAATTACTTTACACCTTTTGTATATCAAAGATAAATGTAAGTTGTGAGCCATCACCTAGTGAAAGTTCTTATGCCATCCAAGTTATGAACCACCTCTAATTGTTTTTATTTTCTTTGTCAACAATAGCCTATGCTATTGGCAGCATCTAATTATTACCATTTATGACAATAGCACTCAATAGTTTCCCTTCATATACACCCTTTAAGAAACAACCATCAAGTCCAATAAGTGGCCTATAACTAAAATTTCACCCATTTTTAAGTGCTTTAAAACATACAAACATTCTTCTGATTACCCTTCTATCAATTTTCAATGACTCCTTACAAAGCTCAATCTCTACTTTAGTACTAGGATTGCTGCTTTTCAGAGCTGTGGCATAAGCTTCCAATTGCTGAAATTGCACCCTATAACTACCATCCAATTATTCAATAATCATTCTTTTAGCTCTCTTGCACTTCTAAAAACTAACATTTATTTCAAATTTTCTTTAGCCTCTTTCATCATATCCTTCACCTTGAACGCTGGATTGTTGTATATCTTTGTTTTGAAATGGCTTGCAAGAAACTTTGCACTTGGGATTGTGAAGTTCTGAAGCAAGCATGTTCAGCTTTGAGTTTCTTAATAGCTAAACCAGGATTCTTCCCATCCCTTGAAATTTTAGGCATAAACGGACAACCAAACTCATTTTTACATTTTGCCACAATTCTATATGGTTCATTAGGATTCAACTTTAATTTATATCCAAAAAGTGCACCATTCTTGATAATTGCTGCTCTAGCTTCTGTAGCATTGACAAAAGTCATATCAATCATGAAATGGCTTTGACCATCAGCCCTATCATACCTCACCCTCTCAAATGCTGGTGATGTGTTATCATGTTCATTGTCTGACTCATCATATGACCCTTCATCCTTGTTATTGTCTTGCTATTGTCATTCATCTTCACTTTCATTATTGTAACCCTGAGGACCCATACAGTTAGAAGCAACTAATGTAGGTGTAGGTATAGGTGCATTAGGACCTACTACAGAACCTTAACCACTCTCCACATTAGTAAAGGAACCTTGACCACTCTTTGCAAATTCATATGGACCTGCTAGTATAAGTGCAGGTGTAGGTGCATCAGGACCTATTGTGTTGTCATCAACTATAGATTTAATATTCAAGTGTACCTCAACCTCAACCTCATTAATGTCATCCCTATGTTCAGTAGGCTCAGTTTGTTTTTTTTTTTGTTACTTCCTCATCTCCAGTTGTACAATATTCAAGCTCAAACATGTTATGTCACACCCACTCCCCTAGCTTGTCACACCTGTGCCCGAAAAATTTACTATTATTCCAGAGGGGTGTAAATAGATAATAATAATAATAATGATAACTATGAGATTGAGTATACTATGTGTTTATATTAATTGTGATACTTATAAATGATGATAGTAATAATAAAAATATTAATTTTTATTTATAAGTTTATATATACATATATGCGAGTAGGAAGCGGGGGCTAAGGACTAAATTGGCGTATTGGTGAACTTAAGAATTAGGATGAGAATGTGAGGAGAAAAAAATTTAAGGATTAAAAAAATGAATGGAGGAGGTGATTTAGGACTCAATTGACAATTATCATTTGGTAACAGGATCATGATGAAAGGAAGTAAAAATGTAAGGATAAAAATAAATAAATAAAAGAAGAAGGGGAAAGGGAGCAGGTGCTGGCATTACTAAAGGCCCTGTATACATGAGTCATCAAGTGTTAAAGTAGAAAGACTGTTATTTCTTAAGCTTTAGTCTCTCTTAAAGAAAAAAAAAAAGAACTTAGTGCAGAGTAGAGATGGAATGGGATGAAGAACAACCTTGGAGAAAATTGGTTTGCATGTAGATCAAAAGGACTTCTTACCATCTAACTTCTGGTTTACAAGCAAGTAGTAGTGGTTTCTCTTATTGGAGCCGAAGATCAAAGGAAGGGGAACAACAATATAAAAAAAGGCTTCTAAATCAGATGGGTTTTGGGTGAAGGTTCAGTAAGAGAAAAGGTTAGAAGCAACCAATGAATTGAGAAATTGATTTAAAGTATAGAATGGACTTAAGTTTAAGTTGCATGCATAGAGATTTAGACAAGGAATAAATCAGTATTATTAAGCTTGCATGTAATAAATCTTAGAACCTTGACCTTGAATTAAGAATTCTTCGTTAATGTTAAATAGGAATTCATCGTGATCTTAAAGATAAGTATGTTAAAGCGGCAAGAGGAGGAAGAAGATTGGGTCTTGAAGGTGAGCGAATCCTATTCCCTTCCTTGAACTGATTCTGAAATTGCTCTTCTTGAATTCCTTGTGGTTGTTGAAATTGCGAGCTCTTGGTGTGATTTTCTTGTGAATTCTGAATACTGCTTGGACTATTTTTGTTGAGTTTCGATTCTGGGAATAAACTTGAGGCTTGTAGTTTTGGTGCTACTCTTGTTCTGAAACTTGGATGCTAATGTTGTTCACTTTAAGTCATCGTGGACCTTGTAACTTGTATGTTACTAAGTTTGGTTCTGTGTAATGTTTAATTTTTGTTGAATTCTTGGGGAAGAAAATGCAGGAATAGAGTCTAAGTAATCTTCTAATGGAACTTCAAAACAGATTAAAATTAAATGAGAAAGGAAAGGGGTGAAATGCTGCTATGTAATGTGAATTCTGCAGTAGAATAAAGCATGTCTTGCTATTGTTTTGGGGTGTGTTTTGCAGCAAGAGTTAAGGAATGAAAGGTGAAAAGTAAAGCTTAAATAATTTGGTTAAGTTGTCATTGCATAAATCGCAGGATTTTGAGAATTTAAAGTGCAGAAATGACGCTGTACACCTAGGGAATTAATATTGAATCGCATTATTAGAAGTTGCAAGAATGTGTATTAGTAACTTGACTAGTATCAAAAAAAAAGTAGAGGGAAAAACATGAATATGGCCTTTGGTTTCAAGGTTTTATTTAGTTTGTTTTTACTACACTATCTAGAAGGTAAATGTGATATAAAAAAAAAAAAAAAAAAAAAAGAACAAGCAGGCCTTGGATTGATTCGGCAATCTTGGGTAGAATGGCTATCAATTTGATTGTTAAATTGATTTCTTGATGGCCCAAATATCTTGAATTTCTGGTGATGCACTTATTAAAGTGTAATTAGTTCATTTAAGTGAAAATATACTCTTTTCTTAGTATAATTAATTCAGAAATCCTTCTTTAAGATACATCAGAATAATTGAAATAAGGAGATTTAAGGCCATATATATGTATTTCAATTGAATTTATAAATGATCTTAAACTGAATTCTTAATGGTTTACATGATTAGCTAGTATATGCCTAATTAACTTCAGTGATATTCTTTTCAACTATAACTTATTTGAACTATTAATTGAATGTTTATTCTATATAACTATTTGAAAATATTTTTATGAACTCTTTTATAGAACAATCAAATGATTAGACGATTGGGTTGGAGTTTATGTAGTCATGTTTATGATCAAATGAATTGGTAATTATCATTTGATAGGCTGGATAATGTAAATAAGTTGAGTTACTCCAGTTAGGGGTAAAGTGATGCAATGAATACTTTTAAGTTTTTGTGAGCATTAAGAGACCTTTCATGTTGTAAGTTGAGTTACAAACATAAGAGATAATGTCTTGATTTTGAATTTGATTTAGAAACTTAATATATCTATGAGTATATTAAGTTTGAATTTGATTTTGAATTTGAATTTGATTTTCTACTAAAGAATTAAATAAATTATGCTTTATTCAGATAAACTATGCTATATTATTTATTTTGGAATGAGAAAAGAGCTTTATAGCTAAATTTGAATATGCATGTAAAATAATGAGTAGTGAGTATTTAATTTCCAAAGATGGAACTATCAAATTATGTACATGTATATTTTATCTGAATAATAGCTATAAGAAATGTTGAGAAGAATAATTTGAGTTCATATTTGAATTGAGCACATATTTGTATATGATTGGGATAGTAAGACCATGTCTGGGACACGGCCGGGTCAAGTGAATTGTAAGACGGTGTCCGAGACACTGCATTTCACACTGTGAAAGATGTAAGACTGTGCCCCGGGTACAACTTTCTAAATGAGTTGACAGAAATAAAATTTATATTATTACTGGCTTGGGTGCTGATCACACTTAAGTCACCGTATGCACACGAGTTTATTAGACCCTCAGCGTACTAATCATGTCGATGTCCATGTACACACATGTATTAGTGCTCATTAGCTTATTTACCATTGAACTTATTTAAATTGAGAATTTATTCTTATTATCGGTAATCATATGCTTATAATCATTATTGATTATATATATATAAGTTAAACAATAATTATTTTTATAATTTTGGACATAAAGTGATTTAAGAGTTGATTTAGCATTATAAATAAATAATTAAAATTGAATAAGGGTAGAAGAATAAAAGGGTGTCAGTGAATATTTAATTTTAATGAGGTCATTTGTTAATGGAGGTCTTCTTTTGATTATCGTATGTTTTCAAATTATTTCAATCTGCTTATTGTCCTATTTCTTGATACTCTGTTTACTCACTGGGTGTTTTCTTAGAAAATACTCACACCTCACTTTCATTTGTTTTTCAGGTTGACTGTAAATGTAATAGTTAGAGTAGTTTGTTTGTTTGTTAAAAATAGTAAGATGCCGTGTGAATATATGATAATGACCCAAGAGGTACAAGAAGAGGAAACAACAATTAAGTACTCCTTGGGGCATTTTGCTGATACCGTGCTGGATTTGAAGGTGCAAGTTGAGCCTAAGACTGTCCCCTTTTGTTTGTTAACCGTTAGAGAGAACCATGGTGACCTAGTTATTACAGTTGTGCTCATGAAATATAAGACCACGTTTGATGTTCATGTGTCTCTAATATTGGACTAGCTCTGATGTTGCTCTAATGTTACTTTTGTTCCTTTTAAACTAATATGTAACCCTGATATGTAAATATTTTATTGTGAAAATAGGGTTACCATGGATAGTTAATTACAACACATATATTTTGATGTTAATATTTTTAAATATTTGGGGTTGTGATCAATACTTTAACACTTAGTAGGTATGTATATAAGAATGTAAATAGTTAGAAACAAATGCTAGCCTCCTACTATTCTCTTAAGTATAGTGTTAAATATAAAGTGTTCTCAGCTAAGAAATATTGGTGTTGTAGTTAAGTTTGGGCATGTTAATGGTGCAAACCTAAAATTATGATATTTAGAATATTTAATTATGTTGTTTTTTTAAAAAAAAATTACTCCCATTACAATTAACTATTATTAGTTTACCAGTTACATCTGTGATTTTATTTGGATTATACTTCAAGAACATTTAGGTATTAATATTAGAAGTGCTACCTTATCCTATAGGTTCACCTTACTAGAAGTTTATGATAATATTCTAATGAGGGTGCATATGACATTGGGTGTCACATAGCTAATGAGCGGGGGGCGACTAGCTGACAGCTGGCTATACTAATTCAATAAAAGGATTAAACTTGCCACAATCTTTAAGCTTAAGAGCAACTCTAAACACCAAATAATTATTACAATCTGAGTTCTCTTTGAAAAGTAGACAACTGCTAAATTATTATACATGTACAACTTCTAAACTTAGATAAATAACATATGCTTACACAAAAGATAAAATATCAGAATTGTTGGCACAACCTCTTCTAGACTTTGAATATTACTATTGATTCTCCAAATGATCTGTAAAAATTTAAAGAAGAGGGAGGTGAGTATAAAAACACTCAGTGAGTGGGTAAAAATATTGTAAAGCATGAACAAATGCTATTTTCTGCTAAATAAATTCATAATAAAAAGAATCACCATGATAATAGTTTCAAAGCTACTGAGTATTAAATAAACATATGAAAATAATAATAAACTATGATTTAGTATCATTTACTAATTTCCGAAACATAAAAGTTGTAATTAACATAATTTCTGAATCAAGCTGAAAGGAAAATCAAGATAAACTATTCCATATACTCATTAAATACATATCCTAAAGATTATGCTGAATTGCTGACACATTGGGTGCATGATTATGCTGAGCAGCCCAAGTGTATAATATTGCTTGTCATACATATGCGCAGAGCTGCCCGCAAAAGGCTAACCACCCGGTTGTACGCCCCTAAGGCTATATGTACAACCAAGTGCTGTCCCAAAGATAGTTGCTAAGTAATATTACTAATATAATAAATATATATAATATAATACTGAGATAAGACATCAGTCATCATGGTGTAATCTAAGGGATATATACCACGAGTTTATAGATTTTTATAATAGCTAAATCATTCATATAAATCAAGCTAACTATGAAATATACTTGCTGTCAAACAATATTGTCATTGAGGAAAAATCGATTCAAGGTAATAACCATATATTTGTTGAAATAATTGCTGAGACAAACATATTTGCTGAAACTAATCACTGGTTCAAATCAATATGTAAGCATATTTCTATGATAAATGGCCTTAAAATACTAAATATACTTGTTGCCATTTATTGCCATCATCATGTAAAATAGTAAAAAAATAATCATACATTTGCTAAAAATTAGTTGAAGCTAAGTACAAGATGAACTTGCTAAAAACTATATAATCGCTGAGTTCAAAATACTAAATAAAGATATTTTTACGGTAAATCTCTTTAACTAATCAAGGATAAACATAATGTTATTTGTTCCCGATTTTATTATTTAAATCAAGCAATTCGTAAAATAGTAACATTAATAATAAGTTGAAGTTTATCAAAACTTGTTTGCAAGGAAACATCAATTTATATGGTTTAAACCAATGTATATAACGTACATTCAAAACCTTTATTATATAGTTAACGACTCACCTGTGCTCATTGACATAAGACACTAACTAGGTTGGACATGTTTGTGCTTTACGACAGTGACTGAATCGGTTCCTATAATGAAATTAATAAGCATCTAATAAGATTCTAAGCTCACAATCTAAACTCTATTCAAAAGACAAACATTGACTAAAGAAATAAATAGATTAATTTCTTACAGCAAATCCAACAGAGTTTTTTTTATGAACTCAAATGTCCCTTCAAATCACCATGCCTAGCTAAAACCATAAGAATATTTAAAGCAATAAATATGAAATGGTCTATAGCCCCAACAAATTAATATTATGTAATTACAATGTGACATCCTCACTTAGTTTAATTCTTTATTTTCTATATAGCTTCACTACACCTTTAACTTATGATATTGCCCTTTTGATCTTGATTTATAGCTTAATATTTTGGCCTACGCAAACATCAGGGCTGAGTTTAACATATGCTTAAACTATGGATTTCACTTAATTTTTAGACCAATTTTAACACTCAAAATAGTTTTAAAAAATATGACTAAGAATGTTTCATAAGTTTTTGCTCAATTTCAAAGGTTTCTAAATCCATTTGCACAATCAAAATTCAACATTGAACCTGATTTCACCCAAAAAGAGGGAATTTAGTCTAGAACTTTCATTTTCAATGAATCCCTTTTAAAAGCTCAATTTTACAACAATTTGAGATGAACATATATTAAAAGGATGAACCAACTGTCCTTGAAAATTTTGTACAACAAATTGAGCTCTATTAAATAAGATTTAATACTAAGAAAAACTCCAACAAAGAATTCATGTTGTTCTTGCTAAAAAATTATGTTCATCCAAGATACAAACATAGTTATGAATACCCAAGAAACATGTTCATTGAGAGTTTGAAGGACACCAAATTAAATTAAGAAAAGAAAATGAATTTTTAACCCACTTAAATAATTAAAAATCAAACTCATCACATGCACAAAACAGAATTCTCTCTTACCCTATTATGGCAGATTTCAGGGGTAAACTAGAAAAATTGCTGGAAATTATAGAAATATAATTTGAAGCTAAAATTTTTAAAAAAATGCTAGATATATATGTTTATTATATGCCATAAAAGTTTTAATTCAATTTGATAACCACAAAGAAATTTGTAAAGCTCGAATCGCAATCAGCTCAGATTCTCTGACAGATTGAGCATTAAAAAGTATTGCATCGTTCAGCCTTCATACAGGCCAAATAAGCTCTAAATTAAAACTAAAAAGTTATATAGAACTCTTCAATTTTTCTATAGAGTCAAACCACACCTAATTTTGAGTTGTATAGCTCAAGATATGATCAAAATACCAATACTAAAAAACAAATCAATAATATCAAACCTGAAAATTTCAGCTTATAAACCCTAACTTAAATCCACAAAAAACACTAAAATCACTTACCAAGTCAATCACCATAGGCTTTTGGAATGACGATTAAAGCCTCAAAAAAAAATTTTATATCTCCAAAATCCAATTGAAAACTCAACACCAACTAGTAGAATAAAGTTTTCTCTTCTTCTCCTTTCTTCCTTTTCTAAGGTGTTTTATGTTTTCACCTATTTCTTTTAATCTATACATATCTATTCATGGAATGGTGGTGGAAGATGGTTCTAGATCTATTTCAGATATATTCAATTTGAAAAATAACCTCTTAGGCCCTTAATGAAACATTCATAGTACCTATTAATCCTTGAACTTTCAATTGTTCATTCTAGAACAACTATTTTATGTCAATTGAGTCCATATCGTACCTTAACTCTTAAATCTTCACTCTTCACTTCATTTTTATTCTCATTATTTCACTTATTTTGGGTGTCATCAAAATTCAAAAATTCTTACTCCTTGACTGAGTACAAGTGTTGTCTTGATTCGATACTCTATTCTAGCTATATGTAACACTTGACATATAGTCAAGGGTGTGGGTGCAAACATTGGGGTATCAACCTCAACATTAGCATAAAATTCAATTTCTCCTACCCATGGGTACTTGTTGATATAATCTAAGACCTTCTTAATTGTGTCGTCATCATGGACTAAGAACAACCCTTTTTGAAGTTCTATTCCAGGTTTAAGAGAAAAAAAAATTATTGTTTTATACCCATATGTGTTTTGATATCCATGTACCAAGTCATTGTAACACATATAATCAACATCAAATTCATTTAATACATCTATATCCCCACTGTAATAGTCAATTTTACTATCAATATACTTCCAACTACCACCAAAATGGAACACAAGATTCACAAGAGTAGTCATTGCCCTGACAATAAAATAAAAAATAAAAAAAGATAATTTTCTCGATAATTCGATAGCAACAACACAGAGATACCAACGTAAATCCAACATATAAGGTAGGTAAGATTGGTGAAATTACACTTATCTCTTGCTTCTAACAACTATGAAAAAGCTTCAACCTTTCTTATCCTTCAGAAATCAACAAAAACATTATGCTCTTTCAAATGTTTCGATAGTAAAAAGATCTAGATTTAGGGTTAGAAACAGAGAACAATGGGTGCAAATGGGAGTTTCCTTCTTTGTGTGTTAGTGACCGAAGTGAATGGGTAGTTGGGCAATTAATGCAAAAGCGTCGAATATCCTGCTTGCATAGACGGTTAGGCATGCATGGATGATGTAGGCCCCAATCATGCTTGCATGGTTTCCATGTCAACAAAAATTAAATGGTAGCCTTTATTCAAATTTAATCACCATTGATGAGGGGCCTAGAAAGTTGTTTTTAATGAAGTCCTAACTTATTTGACTCAAAAAACAATTGAAGGGCATATCTGAGCCTCAGGGCAAACATGAGGGGCTTAAATAAATCTTATCCCTTAATAATAATAATAATATTATTATTATTATTATTATTATGTTTATGTTTATGCTTATGTTTACTAGAAAAATCATTTATCATTGGAGTTAGTATAGTTAACTAAGTAGAATGAACTCAAGATAAATAAAAGTCGGATATATTCATGGTAGTGTGTGCATTAAGCATGTATGTGAAGTACTGAAAATATATGTCAACTATATATAATAGTGTGTACGCTGATTATAGCAAGAATTTTTTTTTAAGAAACAAGAGAAAAAAATATAAAAATACCCCTAATATTGTGTCATAATTTCACATCTATCGCTAACATTTTTCAAGGTTCAAATACACTATTATCATTTTAAAAATTATATATTTAAATCTCTTTTACAAACGGTATTAATTCTCACTTTTTGTGTGTACGACTATTACTGACATGCATAAAGAAAAATATTAGATAAAGGTGTATGTGTGCCTCTAAGATTTATAGCAAACAACAAATTTACCCTAAAAGAAAATTTAAAAATATTTTAACACAAAAAATTTTCAAAAGAATTTAAATTTTTATCTAATAAAAATATTAAATAACCGTTTGTTTTTTATACTCATGAAATCTACTAATACTAATACAATATTAAATAATTTACATAAAAAGTTTTATGGATTTTTTTTAAAAATTTTGTCCCATTTAAAAAATTTTAGAAATATTTGCATAAAAAATTCATTGCATTCTATATAGATTTGTCCTTTTTTTTATTCACTCTCAAAATAAAATTCTAATAAATATATTATTTAAATGAAACAAATTAGGATGAGATGGATAAATAATTAAATTTTTATTTTTTTTATTTTGGTAGTGAATGAAAAAGGCAAAATTTTATAAATGATGATAGTTTCATTTATTTAAATATTTAATTTTTTGAAATAGTATGGAAAGAATTTTTATAATATTTTTTAAAAAAAATTTATAAAAATTAGATGTGATATCCTTTTAATATCATATTGCCATTAGTAAATTCTATAAAAAAGAAGCGGTTATTTAATATTTTAATTAGAAAAAAAATTTTGTATTAAAATATTCTCAAATTTTGTTTAGGGGTAAATTTATTCCTTATTATAAATGGTAGGGACAAAAATGTACCTTTATCTAATATTTTTCTTGTACATGTCAGTATTAGTAGACCTCACTAACGGTGACAATTAACACCATTTGTAGGAGGTATTTAAATGTATAGTTTTTAAAACAACAAGAATATATTTGCACTTTGAAAAATATTAGTGGTAAATGTGAGATTAGAATACAACGTTAAAGGTATTTTTGTACCTTTTTTCTTAAAAAATACAAATGAGGCTATCATACCCATAAAATAAATAAAAATTAAACTAAATATTCACAATTCTTGGCATAGCTAAGTCTTGTTCATCCATCTTCAAAAGATTCAAAGTAGTAGATGGAGGGGACTCATAATATTACACTTTTTTTCAATTTATGGCAAAAAAAAAAAAAAAAAAAATTTACCAATTTATGGTAAAAAAAAAAAGAACAGTCTGTCTGTCAATTTGATTGCGTTGATTTTAGGGTTATTTACATAAATAGACCAAAAATAAAAAAATCTTTCAAAAAAAATGTTGACCAAAAAAACTTTCAGAAATATTTTTACAAAATTAATTCTTTTAAAAATAGACCTCCATTTATTTTCTTGCTCTCTCTCACGCGCTTTCTCTCTCTCCCTCACTCTCTCTCTCTCATTCACTCTCGTTCCAATGTCATCTTCTTCTTCAAAATGCAAAAAGATCTTCAAAATGCAAAAAGTTATTGCAAAAGTGAATCCAGTCTATCGGTAGGCCTGACTCTATATGGTTTGGCAGAGATGGCATCTAAGCAGATCAAGAGCGGAGCCAGAAGAGGGCTTCCACATCATGGTTTGACTAACGTCCATAATTCAGAGCCATTAAACAAGAACCAAGTGTCTCTTCACAGCCAAGCTACTTCCAAGGATCAATCACAGATGCTGGAAGCTGACAAAACCAATGATGAGGAATGAGAGACAAAGCTTCTGCCTACATTTGGGGATTTTTGTCTGACCCTTGCATTTAATTTGCATTCAAAACTCTTACAGGTGAAATACCAGTTGAGATTGCCAATAATGTGATGAATTTAACTCCTGCACCTGATATTCTTGATGAGAGGAACTCGCGAACCAAAAAGATACAAAGCAGCAATGGATAAACTCATATTAGATCGAGGAAAACGAAAACAAGAATTGCCTTCTGTGTTATGCACGTAGTTTGTGTATGTGGCTGCAGGTGGGATACAGGAAGCACTGTTGGCGATTTAGTTGGGCATTCGCGGAGGCTTTAAGCTGTGCGTTTAAACCCACGAGCCCCTTTCGAATTGCAACTTGTGGGGAGGATTTCATAGTGAATTTTTATGTGTTGGTTGTTGTTTATTTTGTTGATTTTTGTTGATTTTTTTATTATTTTTTAAATTATTTCTTCATTATTAATGACAAAATTAAGGCCATAAATGATTTTTTTTTACTTTTATTAGTATTAATGATAAAAATAATAATTTTTTATATATCTCATAATTTTTATTGTTTTTATTGTTATTTTTTTATTTTTAACAAAAATCAACAAAGATAAACAACAAAAACAATTGAAAAGCAACAATTGAAATAAAAAAATCAACAAAAATCTACAAAAATAATAAAAAATTGCGGTTGTTAATTTTTGTTGTTTTTTATAATTTTTTAAATTATTTTTTCATTATTAATGACAAAGTTAAGGCCATAAATAAAATTTTTACTTTTATTAGAATTAATGATAAAAATAATTATTTTTTATACATCTCATAATTTTTATTATTTTTTATTTTTATTTTTTTATTTTTAACAAAAATAACAAATATACAAACAACAAAAACAATTGAAAAGCAGCAACTGAAATAACAAAATCAATAAAAATCAACAGAAGCAATAAAAAATTGCAATTGTTAATTTTTGTTGTTATTTGTTGTTTTTTTCAGTTTTTTCATCATTAATAGTAAAATTAAGACAATAAATCTATTGTTTACTTTTATTAGTATCAATAATAAAAAATAATAATTTATTTTATAGATTTTATAAATTTTTGCTATTTTTACTAAAAAAATAATTATTAAATACTATGGGTAATTTTTACTTTAATTAGTTTAATTTCTAAATTCTAAATAATTATGAAAAAAAAAATTATTGAAGACTATGAGAAATTTTCATTAAGTTTTTTTTTTTAGGAATTATAAGTAATTTTCATTAAGTTGGTAGCAATAACAATGGAAGTTTGAATTTTCTTTGGTCTACACTTTTCCCTTGCTCTTACTCTCATTATTTTTGAACTTTGATATTCTAGTTTTCTTACATTTATTTTTTACAAGTCTCAGTTCAAATCATTCCTACATTAAAAAAAAAAAAAAGCAAACAAATTAAAAAAAATCACCGAAATATGGTTCAAAGTTTCAAAAATAAACCACTTATCAATAATAAAAATAATAATTTATTTGATATATTTCATAATTTTTTCTACTTTTACTGAAAAAATAATTATTGAATCCTATGGGTAATTTTTACTTTAATTGATTTAATTTCTAAATTCTAAATAATTATAAAAAATAATTATTAAAGACTATGGGTAATTTTTATTAAGTTGGTAGCAATAGCAATGGAAGTTTGAATTTTCTTTAGTTTACATTTTTCCTTGCTCTTACTCTTGTTATTCTTGAACTTTGACCTTCTAATTTTCTTATATTTGTTTTTTACAAGTCTCAGTTCCAATCATTTCTACATAAAAAAAAAAAAAAAGCAAGCAAAATTAAAGGAAACGGAAAACGCAGATGTATGGTCTAAAGTTTCAAAAATGAACCACTTTTAGGTATAAAAATAAAAGCAGCAAAAATAAAATTGAAAGAAACAAAAAATCTAGACTACTAACAAAATTAAAATGGTCAAAAAGGTACATAAAGTGAAATTTTCTCTTGATTTTATCAAAGTCTGCCACTTAAAGTGGCAAACTTGTTTTTTTTTTAAAAAAAAAAAAGAAAAAAAGAAGAAAAGCAAGAAGTAGTGGCGGACTTCTGCCTAAAGAAAATAGGCCTAGAAAATGGGGTCTATATATATATATATATAATAAAAACGTGTTGAAATAATTTTTTTACTCTATTATATTTTCTAAAAAATTAATCATTTTATCTTTTATGAAATAAATTTTATTTTATAAATAATTATTTTAAATATGTGATTTTATTCAATGATGATAAAATTAAAATATAAATGAAATAATAAAATGATAATTTTAATTGAAAATGTATTTTTAACATGATTTTGTTAATTATATTCATTAACTTTAAATAAAAAGTTCTTAAATATAATTTTGAAAAAAATATAAACATATTATTATTTTATGTAAAAATATAAAATGAAATGTAGTTTTTTATAATAATTTTTATGTAATATAATATATTTTTACATGTAGATTTGTATTTCATTAATTTTACAATTTTATTTTAGCGATGTAATAATAATAATAATAATAATAATAATAATAATAATAATTATTATTATTATTATTATTATTATTATTATTTATATCATATAAAATCAATAAATTATCTTTTTAATAAAAAATTAAAAAAGAAAAAAACCTTTCAAGAGGCCCAATATTGGGCCGGATTATTTAAAGCAATTTTGCTATTAGAAGTGGCAGAATTTCTTTTTTTTTTTTAATTAAAAAAATATATTATTTCACCAAGTCCACCTCTTAGAGTGGCGGACATCAAAAAAAATTTTAAAACATTGATGAATTCCACCACTCTAATAGGCAAAATAGTGCAATTTGCTACCCAATCTGCCGGAACTCTAATTGGGTTGCCAACTCATTCAAAATCACCACAAATTAATATATTTTTTTATTGCTACAACTAAAAAAAGAAAATTTTTGTGAGAATACCATAAAAATTATATTTTTAGTACTTTTTGCCATAAATTGGCAAAACCAAAAAAGCCCCATAATATTGAACTCCACATCCTTGAGCATGACCTATATTAGCAAGCATATCAGCAACAGCATTACCTTCTTGATACACAAGTTGTAATTTTACATTTCCATTGTCTCGAATCCACAAAGTAAGACTAATTGTGATTTTGATTAATACTCTAAGGGTAAGTGAGAATATCTCACCAAATATATAGGTTTCCTTCAACCAACTCAGAAATGAGGTTGCGCAAAAGATGAAATGTAAAAACAAGAGTGCACTTCTTTGTAAATTATGCTACTATTGGAAAAAAAAAATGCAAATATAAAACGGAAAATTTTTACCTACACTCAAAGTATTGCATATAAATATTAGATGTGTTTGAATGTTTTATATTTGGTTATTAAAAATATGATACATAAACTATATATCACAAATTCAACCAAAATAAAAAAGAATTTACCTTAAATTCATGTTGCAAACAAACGGATCCTAGCTAGATTTCTAACTTTCCCCTCTCAAAGACTTTTAGTAGACTTTAAGTCAAAAAGCAGAGAATTTTTTTTTTTAGTCAAAAAGAAAAAGTAAAAAAAAAAAAAAAAGCAATGGCTAGAAATTTTTTTTTGAACTTGATTTTTATACTTGAATTACTCGACAAATTAGCATTGATTGAACAACTGCAATGCAATGGTAGCGGTTCTATCTACAATTAGTTGTGCAGTTTACATCAATTTCTTTTTCATGAATATTGCCATGGCCGAATGTGCATTATCATCAATTATTTATCTATTGCTTTTTTTTTTTTAAATCCTTTGATATTATAGTCTATCCAAATTTAATAGAGATTTTTAAAGAGAACTGATTACAAATGTAAATAGATTCCTTTCTTCTTTCGCCAGAGAGAGATTTACATTAATTTTTTCTTTTGAAAGCACTTCTATTTTTTTTTTTTGGCTTTAGAAAACTTTTTTTTTTTTGCGTCGTGGTATCTGGTAGCTATGTGAGTCCTGATTTTAGTTAGAGGACATTTCTCCATTTCATAATATGCACTTTGCTTATTCTTCAATTATCTTTTTATTTTTTAAAAGAAGATTCTTAGCTACACCGGATGTATATACACCCAATGATATGATTTAAAATATAAGACACATGTCTTGTTTCTTTCAAATAAGAATATAACATTTAGATGATGACCATTGGGTGCAATACACCCAGTGTAGGTAAGATTTTTCCTTTTTTAATACCTTTTTTTTTGTCTCCCCATACTTCACTTCCTCTAATGTTCTTCACTCATAGCATTTTCTTCCTACCTAAAATTTAGTCTTATCTTTTCCCTCTCAGAGTATTAATCTGCTATTATGGCTTCTTCTTCTTCTTTTCAAGCTAAGAAATGATGTGTTCATTAGTTTCAAAGGTTCAAAAGTCCGCAATGGTTTTCCAAGCCATCCCCATAAAGCTTTGAAGGGCGAAGGAGTTGACGCCTTTGTAGATGAAAACCTTCATATAGGAGAATATATCTCATCGCCTCTCTTGAAAACAATTGAACAATCTCACATTTCTTTAGTCATTTTCTCTGAAAATTATGCATTTTCGCCATGGTCCTTGGATGAGCTGGTGAAAATACTTAAGTGCAAGAAGACAATAGGACAGATAGTTCTTCCTGTATTTTATGGAGTGGATCCAACCCATGTTCAACATCTGATAGGGAGGTTTGGAGATGCAATTTCTAAACATAGAAAAGAAGATTTCCAGAATTCTTCATGTAGAGTGGAAAGTTGGTGCCCAGCTTTGAAGGAAACAACTCAACTATCAGGATTGGTTTCCTATAACACCAAGTTTGTTTTTGATCTCTTTCTATTTTACTTTTGTGGTTTCTCAATTCTACTTTTTTTTTCTGTTTCTCGATCAAATATATTAGATTGAATTATTTACATATTTAAATTTTATATTGTAATAATATTTCTTAGTTCTGATCTTTTTGTCTTCTATACATGATAAGGACTAATTTTGAACTAATTGAGGAAATTGTCAATCACATTTTAGAGAATTTGAACAATGCGGTTCCAAGTTACATCTATAGTAACGACAGATTAGTTGGAATTAAGTCACGTATCAACTATGCTGAGTCATTACTACATCTTGAGTCATCTGATGTGCGCGTTATAGGAATTTGGGGCATGGGTAGTATTGGGAAAACCACCATGGCTAAACAAGTATTTGATAGAATTGGTGATCAATTTGCTACTAAGTGCTTTGTTGAAAATGTCAGGGAGAAGTCAGAAAACTACGCAAATGCAACTACTTCCTCTATTTTAAATATAAAAGGAGTTTCAAGAAAAAAAGTTCAGATTGTTCTTCATGATGTGAGTGATTTGAAGCCAGTAGAGCTTTTAATAGCAAAACAAGTTCATTATGGTCCATTTAGTAGAATTATAGTGACAAGTAGAGATAAACAACTACTAAGGAATGTGGGAGCAGAAATATATGAAGTTGAGGGATTAGATGGATGCAAAGCTCTCTGCTCTTTTGCTTGTATGCCTTCAAAAAAAGTACTCCAGAAGAAGGATATGAGACGCTGTCAAAAAGGGCGGTTGATTACACTTAAGGCCTTCCATTTGCTCTCAAAGTTTTGGGTTCCGGTTTATTTAGCAAAAATGTAGAAGAATAGGAAGATGCATTGGAAAGCCTGCGGGATACATTGGAAGATAATATCCAAAAAATTAAGAAAATAAGCTATGAGGGCCTATGTGAGAAGGATAAGGATATATTTCTTGATATTATGCATTTTTTTCAGGGAAAGACAGAGATTATGCCGAAAGGAGATTGGGTGTAGGCTCAAGAATTGGAATAAGTCTCTCATCTCTATATCAAATGACAAGAAGATACAAATTTATGACTTTATACAAAAAATGGGAATAGATATTGACACGACCCAAACTTGAAGGTCATGCTCGGCGCTAGGGAATGGGAATTCATACGAATCCAGAACCCGTAGCAAGCCTAAAACACAACTTTCACTCCAAACACAATCATAAACTTACCAAAGAATTAAAACTTTTTAAGACATAAAGAGTTTTCCATAAATAATATTGCAATAAAATATTTTATAAACAGTCAAATATAATATCACTACTAACATCATCACAACCTACTGCAACAAATACATAATAATACTGCAACGTCTAAGAAATACAAGGAAATGTAGTTTAAAATTTACATAATTCGGCCGGTGAAGAAAGGATCCGGTGGAGAGAACTACTATGGGAGGTCTGAAGAGAAGAATCCTAGAAAAAAATAATTAAGGGGAATCAGACTTAACTGAGTGAATTATTATTATATATATACATGCAACCTAAGGACATAGACACTCAAGTATCAGTATAATAATATTTGTATATTTATATTCATTTAGTTTATACATGCATTTCATGTAGATGCTCCAAAATATTTTCTTTCATATTAATACAACATATAGAAATAAGTGGAGGATCATAGCAGAACTCTAATAATTTCATAACCTCAATCACTAAACCTCACTAGAAAATAGGCCTACTTGAATCCAAATAGTATTTCTCTTATCCAATTTAATAGTGGACCGGCCCCGAGACCCTGGATGGTCAATCAAGCTACAGTAGTCTCGTTGTCCGCATGATTAGCCTCTAGACCCTGAAAGGTCAATCGAGCTCCTGCAGTCACACCACTCTCAACCAAAAATCTCAATAATAATTTTTTAGTCAATTCACACATCAATCAATATATATAACCTAGCATCTAGCTTACTGTTGTGCAACAGTCTTAGTGTAACCCACTAGGTAGCACATTCTACGGTTATCCTCCAAAATATTATATAAAAAATAAAATAGTGAAATCATATTAAAATATGAACGACATCCAAATTACACAAATAAATAATCGCATTTATACATATGATAATATATATATATATATATATATATATATATAATATGATAATAACAATAATTAAAAGTGAATGCAACATAGCATATTAAAATTCGCATTTATTCAAAATATGGATGCCAATAATATTTTCTATAATAATAACTCACAGGTGGAATGCGCTCATCGATTCTGATTTGACTGGCCCTGACCTAGAGGCCTAGCTCTCGGTGCGGCTATAGGAAAATAATAATAAAAATAATTAGGATTAAAATCCTAACCTTATACATTCTAGATTTCTAAAAAAAACTCGATCTAAGACACGACTCTAAAAACTCAAAACTTTACCAAACCTAATGTCACGTTTTACGAGAAATCTATCGAAAATTCGGCAAAATCTCCTTTGTAAAATGGACATCTCTCTACTAAAAATAGAACCGATCCTGCACACCAACACACTTCAAAATTATCCACAACTTCACATCTCGGGTTGGGCCCCCAAACTATACTTTATGCCCGATCGAGAACCAACACAACAACATATATAAAAACAATATAATTTTTATCAAATCACTAATATATCATAAAAAATTTAGTTAACCAATACAATTTAATTTATTTATATAATAAAATATAAAGGGAATTTATTTCCAAATAAATAGTAAAGCTCTAGTTTCTAAATAAAATTTCGTGAATGGAATAAAATTCCATTTTTACAATTAAATTATCATCAATTATAAATAACTATTTAAATCACCCAAAAATACAATAAAAATAATAAAGGACTAATTTAAGCTTGAAAATAATAAATAAATTTATTATTCGTTTATTTTCCCAAAATTACTATTACTTAACAAATAATTTGGAAATTAATTATAAAAATTTATTTTCATACTTTTATTATTTAAAAACAGTCTAAAACATAATAATTAACAATAACTTTAATTAAAATTAAATAATTACTAATTTCTAAAGTTTTTTCCAAAAATACATTTTTAAACATAATCTTTAAAAAATCATATCTCAAATACTACAAGCAATTTCACAAAAATTTCTTTATAAAGTTTAATCTATATAATTTATAGTATTTATTAAAAATATAAAAACTCGGGTCGCAACAGTAACCCAAACCCAAAAAATTTGAAAATTCTCAATTATCTCAGAAAATTATGATCCATACATCAAAAGAAAGCTGACAACCTCAATTTTATTTCATCTAACTACAACCAAGCCTAATTTTAACTCAATTAAAATAAATTGAAAAAAAATCCTAAAAATCAATTACCTCAAATTGAGGTGCTTGTCGGTGTTAATTCCTGAATTTGATGGAGGGAAATTGAAGCCTAGAAGGAGAGCATTCGAACAAGATTGACGGCAAGCCAAGGAGTGGCCGGAGGCGACACCGGCGTGCAGTTTTGTCTTCGGCGGCGAGAGAAGAACAAAGTGGGAGAAGAGGAGGTGTTCGCCGGAAAAGACAAGCAGCTGGGGACGTCCGGTGATGGCTGGCGGTGGCTGGTGCAATAGGGGTGGCGGTGGTTAGTGGCGTTGTAGGGTGGGGAAGGAAAGAAGAAGAAGAAGAAAAAGAAAAAGTTTTATTCTTCTTCTTTATATATATATATATATATATATATATATATATATATATATATATATTATTAATATATGTAAAGTACAAAAATTACATGCATTATATTTTTAAAATAAAATTTTTCCCAACTTTATACCCATACATACATAAATATATATATTTACATACTCTTAAAAAATATTAAATTTCACAAATAATAATAATTCATAAAAATAATAAATTAAATGCTAACACTTTAAATCCTCAATTTAATTTAATAATTAAAATAAAATTACAGGTTATAACAAATATTATTTGTGAGGAAGAATCACTCGGCAAGTGTAGCAGACTATGGCATCATGAAGATATATATTATGTGCTAATGAAAAATAAGGCAATATACTTTTTTGTTTCAAATATTTTTTATATATTTAACTGGACCATGCAGGTGGAGTGGTGGTATTCCTATCCCATGGAGTAGTCTTAGGGGCACAATCCTTAATAATAATAATAATAATAATAATAATATAAGTTCTAATATTTATGTTTGACATTAGGGATTAGGTTCATTTAAGCCCCCCATGTTTGCCCTAAGGTCCAAATATGCTCCCTAATTTTTTTAGAACTCAAATAAGTTAGAATTTAATTAAAAGCAGCTTTTTGGCCCCTCTGAAACACGTTGAATAAATGAATTTGATCTCTGTTAACTTCAAGGGATGACATGGCTGCTATATTGATTTCCTTTACCAAATTGCCTATTTTGTTGACCAAATTTTGTTGTTCACCTAAATTTTCCTTCATTTTTTTAATTATTATTGTTGTGCTCAATCCTTTAATTCTTGCCTCAGAGATTACTATTTAGTAATAGACCAAACATTTGGGTAAAGCTAAAGCTTATATTCCCCTCTTCTAGAAAAAAAAAGGTGCCTTCTTCCTCATTAACTAGTAGATCGAGGCGAAGTAATGTGGAGGTTGATTATGAGGACATGTGTAGTACTGTAGATGTTGACTTAAAGTGCCCAGATGGACTTCTTGGACTGGTGATAATCCTGGACGAAGATTTTATGGCTGCCCTAATTATGAGGTTTGTTAAAGATCATGATTTTTTTTCTTCAATAATATGTTGTATTTTGGTATTGTTTGGGTGAGATGAAAAATAAGAGCTGTAATGTTGTAGGTAAATAATTATGGCTATTTTCAATGGCATGATAGGCCTTTGAACAATAGAACCAAGGAAGTAATCAAGCAACTAAAGATTGAAAACAGAATTCTGTATGTAGAAAAAAAGAAGTTGAAGAGGAGCATGGCCTATAGCGGTTGATGCTGAAATTGCATAACTATGGGCATAGTTTAGAATAGTGAAGAAGTTAAGAATTCAATAATGTCAAAGATGTAGAAAAAATGATTATTGCCTACTTTGTTGTTATGTTATCTTGGGGTCTGTTATTGTTTTGGTTTTTTATAGTTTAGTGTTGTGTATGTAAATTGGATGACATGCTAGTATGTATGAGAATTTTTAATGGTAATAACATTACTCATTCAACTTGAGTTACATGATGGATTGACATGCCTTGGCAATTTCACTAACAAATCATATTTGAAACAAAAAAAAAACTCTAAAACATACATATTTGATACAAACATTTGTAGAACATAAAAACCGCTATATAGATGATGGTATATAACCCAAGAAAACATGCAAATGTTGATATATAACACAAAAAGCTTCAAGTCGCAAGAAGTTGTCATCAAAATATTCAAATTTTGTGACATATAACCCTGCAAACACCACATTGCATAATCCAACAAAATGAAATTAACATATCCCTTCTAAACATGTGACTATCAGATGTTTGTCACACATCGTCTGACATAGCTTGAGGTGGATAGTTAGGGACTCATCCCATCTCACAAAACCCGAGATGGACACTAGAGCTTGCTCCTCATCCCTCTTAAATTCATCTTTAATAAAATTAAGAAAAACTTAATGGATAGCATTGTGTATCAATAGAAATATATAGATATAAGTCAAATTTAAATTTGTAACACTAGTTATGATAATGTTATTGATAATACATAATACATGTACAAGAGTTATACACTTAAAGTATACAAAATTATGGCCAACAAAATGAGAGCAACACCAAGGCAAGATCCTTTAGCCAACCTTAATTAGTCTATCTATAAAACTTCTTAGAATCAAGGATCCACTATTAAGCCCTGCTATCTAAAAAGATTTTGAAAATAAAGAAAAATGAATGCAGAAATACTCAGTGAATAGATGTTACAAGCAGAAAACAATTTAGTGAACCAAATGCAATAAACTTGTCAAATTAGAAAACCATAGCATTTATATTCAAAATATAAGTCACATGAAATATTAAATTCATCCTTGCACTCAAATCGTAATATAAGTTCTTTCAAAACATCAACACAACTTTCCTTTGTATTAACCAATCCTGCAACGAGCATCACAAACTAACCATAACATATAGGCCATCACAAACTTACTCTCTAGGCACACTTAACAGTTAACCCTTCGACTACACTGGCACGGTATGGCCCTTCTTGCTTCACCAACCTGTAATCAAGTGCCCTATTGTCTATTGCGCAATCGCAACCATCACAATTTCAAATATGCATATAACACCTTAGCATATCTCATCATAATCTCAAATGTGCATATAACACCACAACACATCCTCACATCTACATAATTTTATTTGTATAGATACACATGTTTGTATTGAAGCATGACTCTTAATTAGCTAGAGTAGTCATTCTTTTATTGCTTGCTATAAAGGTGATAAACTTCTACCTATGAATGGTAGTCTTGTGGAGATTCGAAAGTTAGAACATTATAATTCTCTTAATACATTATATTTAATTCAATTCCACCAAAGAATTTATTATATTTCCAAATGAAATTTCAAATGGAATTCATTTCCAAATGAATTGTTATTGTTATTAATAAAGTGTATTGATAAAACTAAGCATGTGGTTTTTAATGACATTAAAGTACCTTATGCTTTATAATTTTTGCACTTTAATATCATAGTAAGTACTATCGTTAAAAATTTATGGTGTAATGTTAAAATAATATGAATGTTTACTAGAAAAATCATTTATCAATGGAGTTAGTATTTAACTAAGTATAATGAACTCAAAATAAATAAAAGTTGGATATATTCCTGGTAGTGTGTACACTAAGTATGTATGTGAAGTACTGAAAATATGTCTACTACATATAGTAATGTATGCACTGATTATAGCAAGAATTGTTTTAAAAAAATGGAAAATGTACAAAAATACCTCTAACATTGTGCCATAATCTGACATCCATTACTATTGTTTTTTGAGGTTCAAATAAAATTTTTTATCATTTTGAAAATTATATATTTAAGTCTCACTTACAAATGATGTTTATTCTCACCATTCGCGGTTTGCCCCTAAGGTTTATAACAACAAACAAATTTATCCCTAAAGAAAATTTTAACAGAAAATTTTTTAAAAAAGAATTTAAATTTTTATCTAATAAAAATATTAAATAATCGTTTGTTTTTATCCTCATAAAATCTAATAATGCCAATACAACATTAAAATAATTCATATCCAATTTTTATGCTAAAATTGTCTCATTTAAAAATTTAGAAATATTTAAATAAAAATTCATTTCATTCTATATAAATTTGTCCTTTTTTTTATTCACTCTCAAAATAAAATTTAATAAATATTTATTTAAATATAATAAATTAATTAGGATGAGATGGATAAATAAATAAATAAATAAATATTTATTTATTATTTTTGGAGTAAATAAAAAAAGAAAAATTTTATATAGGATGAGAATTTCATTTATTTAAATATTCCCAATTTTTTTGAAATACTATGAAATGAATTTATCTAATATTTTTTTAAAAATTATAAAAAATAAATGTAAAATTCTTTTAATATCATATTACTATGAGTAGATCCCATAAAAGAAATGAGTATTTAATATTTTTATTCGATATTAAAAAAATTTATATTAAAATATTCATAGAATTTTGTTAGGGGTAAATTTATTCTTCATTGTAAACATTAGGGACTTAAATATATGGTTTTTAAAATGAGCTTGGTGTATTTATACCTTGAAAATCGTTGGTGGTAGATGTGAGATTAGGACACAACATTAAGGGTGTTTTTGTACCTTTTTTCTTAAAAAAAAATACAAATGGAGGGTATCAAACCAGGAAAATAAATAAAAATTAAACTAAACATTCACAATTTTTGGCATATCCAATCCTTGTTCATCAATCTTCAAAAGATTCAAAGCAGCAGATGGAGAGGATAACCTTGAGCATGACCAATATTAGCAAGCATATCAGCAACAGCATTACCTTCTTGATAGACATGTTGTAATTTTACATTTCCGTTGTCTAGAATTCATAAAGTAAGACTAGTTGTGATTTTGATTAATACACTAACGGTAAGAATATCTCACCAAATATATAGGTTTTCTTCAACCAACTCAGAAATGAGGTTCCGCAAAAGATAATTAGTTTTGTAAATATGCTACTATTGAAAAAATGCAAATATAAATATATACAGAAAATTTATACCCACACTCAAAATATTACATATAATTATTTTATATTTAGTCATTAAAAATGTCATATATACACTATATACCACAAATTCAACGGAGTAAAAAAGAATTTACCTTATATTCATGTTGCAAACGGACGGATCCCGGCTAGATTTCTCACTTTTTCCTCTCAAAGACAGTTAGTAGACTCTTGAGTCAAAAAGCAGAGATTTTATTTTTATTTTTTTAGTCAAAAAGAAAAAGCGAAAGTTAAAAAAAAAGAAAAAGCAATGGCTAGATTTTTTTTTTTTAACTTGATTTATATACTTGAATCACTCGACTAATTAGCATTGTTTGAACAACTGCAATGCAATGTTAGCAGTTATATTTACGATTAGTTGTGCAGTTTACATCAATTTCTTTTTCATGAATATTGCCATGGCCGAATGTTCATCATCATCAATTATTTACCTCTTGCTTTTTTTTTAATCCTTTGATATTATAGTCTATCAAAATTAATAGAGATTTTTAAAGAGTACTTATTACAAATGTAAATAGACTCCTTTCTTCTTTCGCCAAAGAGGGATGTACATTAATTTTTTCTTTTGAAAGCACTTACTTTTCTTTTTTGCTTTAGCAACTTTTTTTTTTTTTTGGTCATGGTATCTAGTAGCTATATGGGTCTTGAGTTTAGTTAGAGAGCATTTCTCCATTTCACAATATGCACTTTGCTTGTTTTATAGGTGCTTTCCTTCTTCTAGTCTTCTTCTTCAATTCTCTTTTTAATTTTTACAAAAAAAATTAATAGTATATGTTTTTTGGTCTCTACATACTTCACTTCCTCTAGTGTTCTTCACTCATATATAGCATTTTCTTCCTACTTAAAATCTAGTTTTATCTTTTCTAACTTAGAGTATTAATATGCTATTATGGCTTCTTCTTCTTCTTTTCAAGCTAAGTATGATGCGTTCATTAGTTTCAAAGGTTCAGAAGTCTGTAATAATTTTCTAAGCCATCTCCATAAAGCTTTGAAGGGTAAAGGAGTTGATGCCTTTGTAGATGAAAACCTTCATAGAGGAGTTTTGAAAACAATTGAACAATCTTACCTTTCTTTAGTCATTTTTTCTGAAAATTATGCATTTTCGCCATGGTCCTTGGATGAGCTGGTGAAAATACTTGAGTGCAAGAAGACAATAGGATAGATAGTTCTTCCTTTTTTTTATGAAGTAGATCCAACCCATGTACAACATCTGACAAGGAGTTTTGGACATGCAATTTCTAAACATAGAAAAGAAGATTTCCGTAATTCTTCATGTAGAGTGGTGAGTTGGTGCCAAGCTTTGAAGGAAACAACTCAACTGTCAGGATTGGTTTCCCATAATACTAAGTTTGTTTCTGATCTCTTTCTATTTTACTTTTGTGGTTTCTCAATTCTACTTTTTTTTGCATTTTCTCGATCGAGTAGAAAAGGTTTGAATTATTTACATATTTAAATTTTATATTG
>CATIWM010363816.1:0-38476 GCA_949671775.1 Mallotus repandus
TCGAGCTGCCAAATGATGGGATTCGGCCAGTAAAGGCATTCGCTGAGAAATCCAAGAAGACAAGTTCAGTGAGATTTTGCATTGAAATCGGAATTTGCCCTGTGAAATTGCAAGTTGCTATGCTTATTCTAGTCAAATTTCGGAGTACACCAATGGACTCTGGTAGATTCCCTGAAAAATTTGTGTTGCTGAGCTCCAAGGTCTTAAGAGAGGCATTCTGAAAACTATCAGGGAAGGATACCCGAAGATCTTGGTTGTACGACAATTCAATGAGTTCTAGTGTTGATATCTGGAATATTTTTGCAGGAAATGTTCCCTGCAGTTCGCAAAAGCTGAGTTGCAAGATTCTCAAATTCAAGAAACTTGCAAAGAATTTTGGAACTGGACAAGATAAACTGTTACCATGCAATCGAATTACTGATAGATTCTTAAGCTTTGCAAGGGATGAATCAATAGGGCCTGAGAGAAAGCAATTGGACAAGCTCAAGACATGCAGATTAGGCAGTGAAGACGACAAAGCATGGCACCACTCATTTCCAGCTGCAGATATATTCACACCATCAAGATGCAGTTCTGTTAGCGAGGCGAGATTTTGGACTAATTTTGCAAGATTTGGGTTCTCAAGTCTCAGTGAATTAGGGACAAAGTAGAAGGCAGACATGGATAAATCAAGTGTAACCAACTTTGTCAGGTTTGAAATCTCAATTGGGATTTGACCCCGAAAACCAGCGTTGGACAAATTTAGAAAACGTAAACCAGTGAGGTTGGCGAAGCTAGCTGGAATAGACGTGCTGAAGTTGTTGTAAGACAGATCAAGATTCTGGAGATATTGAAGTTTGAAAAGTGAACCTGAATTCTCAATTCCTCCCGAAATCGATTCATTGCTCAAGTTTAAGCCAATAACACGACCCAGACCACCGTCATCGCAGGTCACACCAGCCCACACACAGCAATCTGCGCTGGAATTCCACCTCACCAGTGTTGTAGAGTAGGATTGATTGAAATCAAGACTGTTCTTGAATTCGACCAACAAGGATTGCTGATCACCCTGGCATACGCTAGAAACTGAAGCTACATGGATGCAGAAACTCAAGTGTATTGTGAAAAGAGGAATCATTAAAAACCACGTTAAAACTGGTAGAGTTTTCATTTTTGTAGAAAATTGCAGGACTGTGATTTGGAATTTGGAAGAGTAATGAAAGAACTAAACTTGGAAGAGAAATGGGATAAGAGAACAGGAGGAGACTTGGAATTTTAGACATGTAATTGATGTAACAGGTCTTCGTGATTACAGTGCCTACCAGACTTCATTTGCCTACAAGAGGCAATGACTTGAGTCAATGAAAAAAAAAAAAAAATCACTTTGAAGCATTTCAGAACTTGTGGAGTCAGAGAAAAAAAAATGTGTCTGAAAAAAAAGGTAGTAGTAGATGTAATTATACTTAGAAATTTATAAAATTAATCAACATCTTATAATTGAAGTAATAAGAAGTTTGATTTTTTTTTAAAAAAATAAAGTTTCAATTTTAAATTTTATGTATAAAAAAATTTGCATTAAGAGTACTCAATTTGTATTAATGAGTTACTAGATATCAGAAAAATTACTAAAAGAATTACCAAAGTAAATGTCAATTCTTGTTTATCCAAATTTTAAAACCGTTTATATACTTTAAGCAAATAGATACTTAAGATTTCACTAAAATCAAATTTAAAATTATTTTGAATGAGTACTAAAAAAATATATATTCATGGTAATAGTTGATTTCAGTTTTGTTATAAATATATATTAATAATTAAAAAGTAAAATGTAAATAAATTTCACAATTTTATGTATTAAAATTGTAATTGAATTCTTTAGGACCTCAACTATATATATATATATGTTGTTTATTTTTTTATTCTAGATCACAATAGTTATTTATTCAATTCTCATCCTTCTGTCTGTAATAGGTATTGATATTAATTTAGATTTCTAGATATGTATATATTAGTATATATACTCAAATAATTTTAATTTCATTCATATACATATCCACGTGTATTGGAAAAAAAAGTCTATATAAATTAGCAAGGTGCTAAAGTGTTTTTGGCGCTAAATATAAGAATTGATTGGTCATTTTTCCTTAAATTAAAAGAACTCCTACCGCAAGAGTCGTGCGTCTAATTCTAGAACTGCAAATTTAGCCAAAACAGAAGTGCAGCGGACATGGATTGCGACACAACTTCAATACTAGAAGGAGGTCTAATAATTCAATCGCTTTTTTTTTTTTTTTATGAAAACGGTTTTGAATTTGCTTCATTTCGCCTTAAATGTAATGGCTCGTTTTCGGCTTTGTTGCAGAGAATGAGGACCAGGAGCAGACGAAGCAGGAGGGAAAGCAACTGGTGGTGATACTGGTGGGCCCACCAGGTAGCGGCAAATCCACTTTCTGTGACAACGTCATGCTTTCCTCCTCTTCTCGACCTTGGGTTCGCATTTGTCAGGTCTCTTCCTCTTTTTCTCATTCAGCGAATATTCTGAACATGTTTGTTAAAATGCCTCAATCACTTCAATTCACACTTTATAGAAGCAACTTGCTTAATTTAGTCCTCACTTCTTAATCCCCTAAAATTGATTGCTATTCTGAAGCATTCCAAATTGCATATTGTGTCACTCAAGTTGATTAATGATTTGGGAATTTTGCTTTTGCTTAACAGGACACAATTAATAATGGTAAAGCGGGAACGAAGCCTCAGTGTCTAAAAACTGCAGCCAATGCATTGAACGAAGGTAAAAGTGTGTTTATTGACAGATGCAATCTAGACAAGGAACAGCGTGCGGAGTTTGTGAAGCTTGGCAATTCACAAACTGATGTGCATGCTGTTGTTCTTGATCTTCCTGCTCAGCTTTGTATATCTCGTTCTGTGAAACGCACTGGGCATGAAGGAAATTTGCAAGGTGGAAAGGCTGCAGCTGTTGTTAACAGAATGCTGCAAAAGAAAGAATTGCCTAAGCTCTCTGAAGGGTTCTCTAGAATCATGTTTTGTCAGAATGAGAATGATGTTCAAGTTGCAATTAGTACTTATAGTGCGCTTGGTCCATTGGATACGCTTGCTGGTGGTTCATTTGGTCAGAAACACACAGATGCTAAAGTCCAACTTGGTATTATGAAGTTCCTAAAGAAAGTAGATGCTTCTTCCAATGTGGAATCAAATAAAGGTAGTGTTCAAGATTCTTTATGTTCGGGAAAAGATCCTTCTTGCAACAGGTCAGAAAATGCACTATCAGTAACGACTACTGCAAGTAAGGAGGTAAAAGAAAGTGAAGAGCTGCCTGAGGGCTCCATTCATAATGATGAAGAGGAGATTCCTACGCTTGCATTTCCATCTATTTCAACAGCAGATTTCCAGTTCGATATTGAGAAGGCATCTGACATTATTGTTGAAAAAGTTAAAGAATTTCTCAAGAAGCTTGGAGATGTCAGGCTTGTTCTGGTAGACTTGAGCCATGGATCAAAAATTTTGTCTTTGGTTAGGACTAAAGCTGCACAAAGGAACATTGACACCAAAAAGTTCTTCACATTTGTTGGAGATATAACTCGACTTTGTTCGCAAGGAGGTTTATGCTGCAATGTAATAGCTAATGCTGCTAATTGGTGAGCTTCATGATTTGTTTCTTGGTGCAGCTGCTTCGTTCCTTTTTTTATAATCGAAATGTATTATTACTTCACACAGCATTTTATTTGAATGCAGCCTTCAGAATTTTGAACCATTGAATTCCTTTGCAAGCCACACATTTCCCCTTGTGAACTTTTTTACTCAGAATGTTACGTTCATGGGATCTTCCAGTGAAATGGGCAGTTCCTTCTGATTTGTATTTTCGGGTGATCCATGACTATAATACAGTGAATTTCTAGATTTTATAGATGTTTACTCCTACAATGTGTTTCATCAAAACTTGAAATTTTAGAATAAGGATGTTTGTAGTCTCAGACATATATATATTTCATACTGAAGCAATATAACCTAGTGGATGGGCTAATCGTTGCATCATTGGAATGACACAAATTTGGAGTGCAGAATTACTTATTGCCATGCTTAGTTTCAGTCCCAAGTTGTGCCCACTTGGTTGTCGAAAAATTGAAATTTACTTTTTCCAGACTATTTCTAATGTGATTATGTAATTGATTTTGTAGGCGATTGAAACCTGGAGGTGGAGGTGTGAATGCTGCAATTTACAGTGCTGCAGGTCCAGCCCTAGAGGTTGCAACCAAGGAACAAGCAACATCTCTTCTCCCTGGACATGCTGTGGTTGTTCCCCTTCCTTCAAGTTCTCCCTTGTATAGTAGGGAAGGAGTATCCCACATCATACATGTTCTTGGCCCAAATATGAACCCACAGAGACCTAATTGCCTTAAGGGTGATTACTCTAAAGGGTGCAAAATTCTCGGTGATGCTTATGCATCACTTTTTGATGGTTTTGTATCTATAGTGCAGAACCAAGCAAAGTTGCAAAGCAAGAGTAGCAAAAATCCTGTATCAGAGCAGTCATTGCAAGATACATGTCACAGTATCCCTAAAAATCTTTCAATAAATGGTGATCAAAAGAGTAAGAGAGGTGGTGATTGTATATCTGAGAGAAGCAAAAAATGCAAGGGATCTCAGAATGAAACTGGAGCTGATGACAATAGTAAGATTGATGGAAGCATGTCAAAGAGCTGGAATTCATGGGCTCAATCTCTTTACCACATGGCTATGAATCCTGAGAGGCATAAGGACAAGTTGCTGGAGATACTAGATGATGTTGTTGTATTAAATGATCTCTATCCTAAGGTAAACCTCAAGTATCTCCTCTTTGCTATCTGCTTATGTCACCTTCGAATCATGATCCTTTTAATTGCATTGATACTTAGCAGAAAAGTCATTAACTTTACAGGCACAAAAGCATCTCCTAGTCTTGGCCCGATATCCAGGTCTTGATTGCGTTGCTGATGTACATAAAGAACACATTCAATTGTTAACTACAATGCATGACATGGGCTTGAAATGGGTTAAAAGGTTCTCGCAAGATGACTCATCAATGATTTTTCGCCTTGGATATCACTTGGTATGTTGTACTGATTTGTGCATTTGTTTTATTTATTTTCTTTTCAGTATACATTCACTGATTATCTTAATTATCTCGGATGCAACCCTTAGACGGATATTTTAATAGCCAGTTTGGATTGTCTCTGCTTGTAGGCTCCTTCCATGCGACAGCTTCACTTGCATGTTATCAGCCAGGATTTCAATTCAAACCATCTTAAGAACAAGAAACACTGGAACTCTTTTAATACTGCCTTTTTTAGAGATTCAGTTGATGTAATTGAAGAAGTCAAGAACCATGGGAAAGCTAATACGAAAGATGATAAGAACTACCTGTCAATGGAGTTGCGTTGTCACCGATGCAGAAGTGCACACCCTAACATACCCAGGCTGAAATCACATATTAGCAAATGCCGAGCCTCATTTCCTCCTTTCCTACTTGAAAATGACCGCTTATTGCTTCCACAAGCTGATGCTACAACTACAAGTGATTTCTAGGAGTCTAAGAAGTACGAACCATGCTTCACCAAAATTTTGTTGTATATAGTAATACATAGAGTATCAGGATAGGGCAGTCTGCTCTTGTGAAACATCTACAGTTTACTTCTCAATTTGCCTTTTCTCTTTTTGTAATCATTGAGAAGTATTACAGATTGATTCTCTGAGCTTAATTACGCTTGGCAGTCTTTCCTCTCAAAAGCATCATTTTGCTCTGAATTTCTTATTTTACTGCAAATTTGAAGTGACAGGTTTCTACTAATTAAGTACAAGTACTAGAGTCTACATATGCCTCTATCTGGAATGATCGTAGTGGAGTAGACTTGTGATTGTGCCGATAAATACAAGCAACAGTTCATGTTTATTAGCATCAACTTTGCTTGATTATGGTTGAGAATCTAATATGATAACTCCTATACTCTTAACTGCATTTGGCTTTTTTCTAATTGTTCAGGGAGATGCTTGTATAAATTGTATGTACCCATCAGTGAAAGAATTGTGGAGAAGGGAAAAAATGCTGAGTCCTAGTTATAAGAAAGTGTATATCGAGAAGCTATGATGCGCCAAAATTGTAAGCAAGTTGGTAGTCAATTATGCGGATTGTGAATAATATATATTTTAAAATTCATATATAGAATGAAATCAATAATAAGTTTGAAAATTAAAATAAATAAAATAAAATAATCCTTAAATTAAATTATCAAATTTAACCAAACAATTAGCTAATCATAAACTATAATAAAATATCATATAAAAATTTATACACTTAGAGACAAATTTAAAATAACTACTGAAAACAATCATTTTTATAACTATATTGAGGATGACTTATTGTTTGAACATTTGAAGCTACATTATTAGAGAGTTAGAGTTTGAAAAAGAGGAAAAATAAAAAAATAAAAAAATAAAAAAAATTAAATTTGAGACTAAAAAGAAAAAATATATATTAAAAAAATCAAATATAATTATAACACTAATATTTTCAAATAAACTAACAAAACTATTAGATGCACACTAATTACCATTGATTAGCTGTAAAATTCGATAAATCATTGTATACTAACCAACAGGAAGAGCCAATTTTTGGTAGGGTAGGAGAGAGATATTTTAGATGAAATATAATTATAGTGTTTTAAATAGAATAAAATATTTATATTTTTTAATTAAAAAATATAAATTTTTAGAATTCAACACATAAGCGTTTAGAGCTGAATACTGAATTATGAGAAGGGATACGTGTCAAAATTTGAACTGAATGATTTTGGAGCTCAGAATTTAATATATATATATATATATATATGATATGTGGAAGCAAATGCCGCAAAATAATAGTTTATAAAATGGCCGAACGGTTAAATTGGACCTTAACAATGTTTTGAAGTTAATATTAGACTTTAATTTTTTTTAATTCTAATAGAAATTTTTTCTTTTAAAATTAGATTATATTGGACCTTATCTTAATGCAAGTAAGTTCTGTAAGTCAAATAAAATTAGAAACTTTTTCTTTTAAAATTAGATTATATTGGACCTTATCTTAATGCAACTAAGTTTTATAAGTCAAATAAAATTTTAATTTTAATGGTTAATTAAGGAAAAATTATTTAGACTAATAAATAAATTGATAAATTTTTTTAGGAAATATATATCATCTAATTATAAAGTTTTAAGAATTTTTAAGTCTACATACTAATTTTTATTTTTTAAAAAAATTAACTTTTCTTAAAAATTTATTTAAAATTTCCTTAAAATTTTTTATAAACCTAAAAAGTTTTAAAACTTTACAATTAAGTGATATACATTTCAAAAAAAAAATCATTAATTTTAATTATTAATTTAAATAATTTCTTATTGACCATTTGCATGATCAACCCCTTGATTTTGACTTTCACAAGCAATTTGAATTACTAATGATCTTACTTAAGTGTGCAGGTTATTGCACTCCAAGATTAAATTGCTCCTTCAAAGTTCAAGATGAGAAATGTTTTCTAAAGAGCATTCATATGCAATTCAATGGAGATTAAAAGTCTATACAAGTTCCTAAATCAATTGGGTGCAAAGGGGCTCAAAAAATATAAAATTTTCAAGCTACAAGTGGCTGCTCATGAGCCACCCTCCAAATTGTGTAGAGGCTCACGAGCAGCCTCCTAAAAGGAAGCCTACAAGCCTTTCTCAGCGCGCGAGAGTTTGCGATCGTGAGGGCACTCTGGCAAGCCTCAACGACTAGTTCAAGCTCCAACAGTCAAATAATTTGATGCTCACGACTTGGACACTGTCCACACTGCTGTGAGCGACAGTTCATTTGCAAAAAGCTGAAATTCATTAAATGTTGAAGAAGAGAGCTTGGGGAAGCAATTAATGGCTCCAACAACCATATTTTTTATGCTTAAGTATATAAACAGCACCTGGAGCTTCATTGAATAGTTAGATACTTGATTGTTGAAATATTCTCTCTTAGCATTCATTGAGCATTGATATTCTTCATATAATTTCTTTGTTATTCATTAACTCTTTAAGATTTGGTTGTATGTTAGAAATAGGACTTCTACTTCATCTAATTCTTGGGATAGATTAGAAGGGAAGTGAGGTTAATTTCTAAAGGAATTGGTTTAAGTGTTTGTCCATTAAAACACTTGGGTTTATGGTTAGAGCAAAGCCTAGTCAAAAGCTCATTATTGTAAGGTTTAGAGTTGATCCTTAAAACTCTTGTAATATCAATCTTTATGAATAAGATCGGTGTGGGGATTGAAAATCCTAGCCTGGGGATAAGTTGGGTGGAGACATAGATTTATTTGCGAATTGAACTCCTTAAACACTTGTGTTTGATCTTCCATTCTCTTAATCTCTTCTTAATCCTTCCTTAAGTTTCTTAATTTTCTTTTAATTTATCAAAAGCCCTATTCACCCCCTCTAGGGCAATTACATTTTTTATTACTATTAAAATTAAATTGATAAATCAAATTTTATTATTGAACTATTAAAATTAAATTATGAATGAAATTGATGAATTTTTCATATGAATATCACTTGATTTTAAAGTTTTTAAAATTTTTAAGTCTAAATTTTTTTTGTTATATAGGCTTACAATTTTTTAAAACTTTATAAGTAGGTGATATATATTTTCTAAAAAAAAAATTATCAATTTTGTTAATCTAAATAATTTTTTATTAGTTAACCATTAAAATTAAAATTTTATTTCACTTATAGAATTTAATTATAAGAGTTTTTTAAGATAAAATCCAATGTGATCCAATTTTAGAAGAAAATTTTCTATTAATATAAAAAAAACTTTAAAGTCCAATATTAACTTTGAGGTATAGTTGAGGGTCCAATTTGAGCTTTTAGCCTTCATAAAATCATAGTAAAAATTATAAAAATGTAGAAAAATGTAAATTTTAAAAATAAAAATATGAGAGAAAGAGAGAGAAAAAGAGTGTGTGTATATATATATATATAAGTAAATATTATTATTGAAGTTAGGTTCAATATTTAATATTATTAGATATAACAATTAAAATAGAAGATAATTAAAATTTATTAAAATAAAAAAGTTTATTCAAATTCTGTGAAAAATAGTTAATACTTAATAAGATACTAGAATAAAAAAATATCATGGCATTTTATCTATTTCATTATTTTTTCCTTTTATATATTTTACGTTCTTTCAAAATCATATCCACTTAAATCTCACATTTTTGTCTTCTCGTTATAATATTCTGAATCGTTCCTTGAGAAAAGACAAAGAACATTATAAATACAAACAAACTCTTTTTCATGTTTCGAAGTGAATGCACTCTCTCTATAAATTAGCCGAATTGCTCACAAACCAACAGTTTGATATTTCATTTGATGAAAATTCGTTCGAATTCGTATATTAAAACTCGTTGAATAAACGAGCTGAATTCAAATTATACAAAACTCGACTCATAAAATTCGGGAACCAGTTTATGATTTTGATATTTAATAATTTAATTTTAGATATATAATATATAAATTTATATTCTAAAATATATTATTAGAATAAAATTATAATTTGTATTAAATATGTTATAATTTATTTAATAAATAATTTATTTTCAATTTTGAATGTATAATTTTAATTTATAATTTATATTTTTTAAATTTCTTTAGACTAGTTTAACCTTGCGAACAACTCATAAATACTAAGTGGCATAAAAAATTTGACTCAATTATAAATGAACTAAGTCCGAACAAGCTAAATCTCGACTTGATTATATCCCTATCTGTATATAGATAAATGAAAGAATAAATACTTTAATTCCTTTCAGATAAAAGTAGGTTGTCCGAGCATAACCTTTGAAATAAAGGTATATATCAACAAAAGGAAGCCCACTAGATTTTATGGTTTGTATCATATATGCTAGCAATGCAATTTGAATCTCCAAATGCCCACACTTAATTAATGAGTTAAATAATGAAGTGCAATGTTATTTTTTGCCTAACATTCAGTGAGAATAGTATGAATCACATCATAAAAACAAAAAACTTGTGTGATTTTTTTTCTTTCTCATAATTAATTATTCACATTTTCAATTATAAAATTCTACAACTCATATATTAAATGAAGACATGATTTACTTGTATCATAAATTCCAATCATATTATAAATATGTCCAGTAAAAGCAATAATGGAATTAATTTGTTTCCACCATTCATCATTCACTATCTTTTTATGCACAAATTTATTGATGGTGTCCATTATTGGCTCATACTCATTGCTTTTAAACACACACTTTTTAAACAAATAGCCTAGATGATTAAATCTTATGGCTAGAATTGGGAGAACATAGAAAATTGGGGGATCGAACTCTACTCTTAATCAAGTGTCTTGGCTCCGTAACAAGATACTTTACCATTCGTTCTAAGAGGGTAGGCACTTTTAAACACACACCTAATAAGCTTAAATCATATTGTGGACACCCTCAGTTTGATCGGTCTGCAACGAATGCTCGATGATGAGACAGTACAAGTTTTGGGTGCAAAAGGGACTTGAAATCTTCTTTAGAATGGACCTTAGAGGTCGAAACTCTAAAACCAAGCCCAAAGCCTTAGAACTATGCCTGAATCCTCAAACCCAAGCCTTTAGGCTCAGGCCTAAGCCTCTTCACCCTAGGCATCGGTGAGGCAACACCTCATCAAAGA
The DNA here is from genome assembly GCA_949671775.1 of Mallotus repandus. Lineage (NCBI taxonomy): Eukaryota > Viridiplantae > Streptophyta > Magnoliopsida > Malpighiales > Euphorbiaceae > Mallotus > Mallotus repandus. Next base: position 10,723 of record CATIWM010363816.1, read on the forward strand.
GGCGGCGCCTTTGTGTAACCGACCTCTGCATGCATTTAATGCCATTAATGGCTTAATTAATTAGAGAAGGACCCACCATATCACATATCTGGAGGTTTTGACATAAAAAGAAGACTTTTGGAGCAGAAAAGTGAGCTGGAAAATAAGAACATGATGATATTTTTTTGGGACTTAATTTTGGAAAATGGGAGAGAAAGGGAAGGTAGGGGATTTAAGTAGGGGTTTTTGGGCTAGAAAAGGGGAGTTAGTGATAATCAGAAACAAAAAGAAAAGGAAAAAGGAAGAGCGTTTTTGAAGAAAAAGTAAGGAAAATGAGAGAAGAAAGGGAAGAGCGTTTTCTAGCTTGAGAAGTCCATTTTCTTTGAAGAAAAAGGGTGCTCTGGTACTCAACACATCTGAACCAAACAATCTAAGCTCTGAGGGCTCAGTTAGGAGCATCAAACTCGTCCAAATCAGTGAGAATCCTTATTTTCAAGCTTTAAATTGCTCATTTTCTATAAAAACATCAATCTCTTTATTTTTACACTTGTATTGTGTTTATTGTTTGCTTGATATTATGTTGATGGCCTGAATATGTGAAGTATTGAGTTTTAAGTTGCTAGTTTATACATATTTGCATGTATACTTGAATTGCTTAGGAATTAAGAAAGATATAAAATTTTATGTTCTTGTTGAAGTGGCGACGTCTCTTTAATGAGACGTCGCCTCTTCTTGATGTGGCGATTTGAAATCGCCTCTTGGTCAAGAGGCGATGCCTCTTTGAAGAGGTGATCGCCTCCTCACCAGAGTTCTGCACAAATATGTTTTATCTTTGGTATTCTTTTAGTTTATTTTCAATTTTTAATATGTTTCTGTTGTTTTGTATCTTCAATATTGCATGAGATTACCATGATATCAAGTATATTTAAACAATTAATCCATGTATAGATGAATATTCATGCATATTTTATGCAAATTGAATTCAATTTCTTTTGTAAATAAATTGTTATTTTGAGACAGAACTAATCATTGTTTGTTGTAGGGATTTCTCGATGATTTTTAATCACTAAGTAATTAGTGTATTAATTAGTTCTTGAGAGGTTTTATTTGAATTCATTACCGTTGTAATTGTGTAAAATGTTGTAATCCCTAATCCTTTCCCCATTTTTCTTGAATGTATGATTGTAAATTCATTATTATTTGCCTTGAATGTTGAGGTAATAAGCATGCAAATAGGATTAATGTGCAAACTTGAACTAAGGCGAAAAATCAGAAATGGTTGCAATCCATACGGTAAATAAGAAAATAATTGAATAATCAAAGGTAATAAAATACAAAACACACACGAAGGCCAACCGAAAGGTTGGATGGGCATTCCAAAAGCCCATACCCAGTTTCCAAATTCGATCTCTAATGACGGCTTCTAGAAACCTCCATGGAATCCAATTGCTGTATAGTGTGTCCCGACTTTCATCCGGGTGGCGACTCCATCTCCAATTTGGGCCCCAAGCCCATTTTATATTTCCTAGCAGGCTCTGAGCTTGCACAATGTCATGGTTGCCAAACACTTGGGTGCGCGATTGACCACGCCGCCTATAGTGGTGACTCCACTAGGGATAGAGAAACTTATTCCATTATTTTATAATTTATCATCTTTGATTATTTCTTTATATCCTTTGCATTTTCTGCATTCACTACACATTTCCACACAATGAGCACCCAAGTCCCAAATAACCCGACAATAGTCTTTGCTTTGTTGCTTGTGTTTCATTCAAACCTGGTAGTGAAGTACTTGATTATTATCACTCACATCATGTACTTATCCACGTTGCATGAACCCTTGAGTGGGGAGACGTAACGAGAGTATATAGCTGTGGGAGCCAAAGCTTTTTACGCTTGACTCAGCTCATGTAATGACCTAACAACTTCCACTAAGATTTTTCCAAGTGTGTGTGATTTATACCATTTAGTAATCCTTGTAATAAAGCCCGAGCTCATTTATAAGTGGACTATGCCAAAGTTGGGCCTTTCATGCCCACAATGGCCCATTAAAATGAACTTTGGTTTTATTCAAAGGAATTGTTACTTGTTTGCCTTGTCTTGAGAATTCTTATACATACGACGGTTTTGATGTCCCCTGTTGATAATCGAAACTTGGCCAACAATCCTAGGAAAAAGAACTTGCCATTGAACACACGTGTGGGAGAAATAAGGGTGGAAATACCGCTTAAAAAGCTTTTGTCTTGTTATGTGTTGCATGTAAATAAAATGTATGCTTATTTCCTTCTTTAAGTGTTAAGGTGAATCTGCATATTCATGCATACATGTCATGCATATCTCTAACCCATGGTGGTTGCAGATATAGATCTAAATCAGTCATCCACTTGGACACGCTCCAACATCAGCCGTTTAGTTAAAATGTCAAAAGAAATAGCATCACCGAGTTTTGATCCTGAACAGTTTAAGGCAGAAATTTTTGAACAAACTAGAACAATCATGTGAGAGATGATGGCAAAAATGATGAATTCAACTGGAGAAAACTACCAACACATCTACCACTACCATTTGATAGTGATGCTGAGAATCTGAGGAGGTGAGAAGTAAAAGGTGATCAGGAAAATTTACTAGCAGAACCTATGATCCGACAAAGGGTGGATGATACAAAAAATGTAGAGAAGCCAGACTGGGCCAAAGACATCGCCAAGACCATGGCTCAGATGCAAATGATGATGAAAGAGAAAGGGATCGATGCCCCGATGGATTACACTAGCTTTGATTTAGATAAAGCTAAGGACCCTTTACCTTGAAATTTTAAGTTCCTAGACATGAAGAAGTATTCAAGAACTGATGACCCACGTTTGCATTTAAAGCAGTACGTGACCTATATACAAGCAACGGAATTGACCAAGCCTCAAATTGTTAAGAAATTCTCCCTTTCTTTGGAGGGTGGTCCAACCCGCTGGTACTATACTTTAGAACCACATGTGCATAGTGATTGGAAAGAATTGTTTGCTGCATTTATTAAGTAGTGCAGTCTGAATGCTCCAATGGAAGTGTCTTTGCAAGATTTACAGAACATAAAGTAGAAGTTCAACGAACCTTTCACTGAGTACTTGACTAGATGGAGGAGAAAGTTATCACAAATAGGGAAGAGACCTGCAGAATTTGACCAACTGATGATAGTGATTGAGGGTTGTGTTCCATTACTTTCAAGAAAGTTGAGAGATCTTGGGATCCGAAACTTCGAGGAGCTTCACTGATTTGGGGTACAGAAAGAATCCAACTTGGTTTAGGATAAAAATTTCTACAGCAGCAGGTCTACAGGTAGAGAGGGGACTGGATCTAGTGGTGTGATCGGACCAAGTAGTAACGTTCAAATCAATATCATCGGACAACCCTGGAGGTTTTCTAACTTGGGGTGACCTCTTTCCAAAGTCCTAGATAAGCTCATTAAGAACAACTTGATACTAACTCTACCTCAAAGACCACCTTTCCCAAACACCGACCCAAATTTTTATTTCAAATACCATCAAACGATTAGGCATGACACTGATGGCTGCATTCACTTGAAACTCGAGATTCAAGATTTAATTAATTCAGGCAAGATGACCAACCTTGAAAATAGAAAATCAAACACCAGGAACAACCCCTTACCTAATTACCGAAATGTACCACCCCCAAATGGACCCATCCTCATGATAAACACTGGCTTAATAGAGGAACAAGTTCTTAATTCCTTTATCAATGCCACACCTATACCACTAAAACCTGAATCTGAAAAACTAAATCCAAATGAACTGCCTAAGGAGCTCAATATAAATGTGTTAGACATTTGGAGCTCTAATGATGAAGAAGAAAGACAGGTTAATCTATGGAGAGGTGATAAGAAAAAGAAGGCTCAGACAGTTATAAGGGTTGAGAAAAAAAAGGAAGAAATAAAATCTGATGAGCGAGGAAAAGAGAAGTTGGGTTTAGATGAAGAAGTGAAGAAGGAAGAAAAAGATGATAAAACAAAGCTAAGCAAGAAATTTGTTGATGCCGAGAGGGATGAGAAAACTCTAGCTAGTGTTTAGGAGTTGCTGATGCACTCCAGAGCCCATCGGGAGGCACTGGTTATGGCTCTTGATCACAAGAAGATCCCTACAACTTGCACTCTCAATCAAATTGTTGATTCATTGATGGAGACTCGTTAGGGGGCTATTGTATTTACAGATGATGACCTACCCTTGGAAGGTAGAGATCATAGCAAGGCCTTGTTCATTGAGGCCAAAGTAAAGGGAAAATTAACTTGATGTGTGATGGTTGACAATGGATCCGTAATCAATGTTTATCCTCTAAAGATTCTGCCAAAGTTGGGATTGACAATGGCTGATTTAAAGCCATATGAAGTAGTCATCAAGGCCTATGATGACACTAAAAGGCCAATCGAAGGGACCTTCAGAGCTCTAGTCAAGACAGGACCTATAGAGGTTTGGGTCAATCTATATGTGATAGATATCCCTATCACTTTTGTTGTGTTATTGGGGAGGCCATGGTTCCACCCTTTAGGAGGAGTGTCGTCAACCATGCATCAGAAGATCAAGTTCCCATATGAGGGGAAAGTGGTCACTATAATAGCAGAAACTGAAGCTGTCGTGGCCGCCTTAAAGCTGACCTCCAAATGAGATTTTGGTCAGTCTGAGTTTCAAGTTCTGTGTGATTTATGAAGATGAGCTGAATCCAAAGATCATGAGCATAATGAAAAGCATGAATTTCATGACTAGTATGGGGTTGGGAAAGAACCAACAAGGCCCACCAAGGTTCATTGAGCGGAAGACTCCGATTCTGAAATATGGAGTAGGATACCAGGCTGATGATGCTTTCGAGGAAAGGAATGAAGATGGGACCGAGTCTGAGAAGAATGGAGATGAAGCTAAGCTTAAGTAGAAACCACTATGGGAAACCTTTGTGGAAGAAGGTTATGCTGGCAACCCCAAACCTTTAATAATAGCAAAAAAGTTGGTCCCTGGATTTGAAATATTTGTTGAGCATATAGCGGGGACCCAAGAATTAGTTGCCAAGGAGCCTATGATGGAGGAACTAGTGCCGACTCCTAAAGAACCAGAAAAGGACATCCATGCGGTAGAGCTAAAGGATGCTGTGAATCAGAAGGAGGAGTGTGATTTTGAATCTTTTATTTTTAATTCCATCATAGATGTCTTCTATGATGATCTTGACATTTCTCTTCCTAACATGTTTAATGCTGACGATGTTGTCTTTTTCAAAGTGAATGCAATAGAATCTGACTTTGCCAATTTGTGTGATGTGTTTCCTAATGGATATTTTATTTGTGATGATCACTTCTTGCATATGTTTGACATTAATTCAGTGTAAACTGAATCATTTAATTTAGGCACATGTGAAAATCCTAAGAATATACTTATTGCTTATAATTTAACTCCTGATGAGAGAATAAAAATGGAAGAAATATTGAGGAAAAGACAGAAAGTATTTGCTTGGGGTTATGAGGATATGCCCGAAATTGATAGAAAAATTACAGAACACAAGATCCTTACATATCCTCACATTATGCTAGTAAAATAAAAGAAGAGAAGACTGCGACCGGAATGGGCTCTTCTGATCAAAGAAAAAGTAGAAAAACAGCTGAAGGTCAAGTTCTTGGAGGTAGTGGATGACACCCAGTGGTTAGCCAACATAGTGTCAGTTCCCAAAAAGGATGAAAGGGTCAAAATGTGTATGGATTACCGAGATTTGAATAAAGCCTACCCAAAGGATGATTTCCCTTTACCGCACATTGACACTCTAGTTAATAGTGCAGCCTCAAGTGATATGTACTCCTTTATGGATGGTTTCTCGGGATATAACCAGATCATGATGGCAGTCATTGACAAGTTGAAGACTTCGTTCACCACCGAATAGGGCGTCTACTATTATTTGATCATGTTGTTTGGATTAAAGAATGCGGGAGCTACCTATCAGAGGATGGCTATCACCCTTCTTCATGACATGGTCCCCAAAGAAATAGAAGTATACGTGGACGATATGATGGTGAGGTCTCCAACACGCGAAGGACATTTCATAACCTTAGACAAGTTCCTAGCCAGAGCTGAGAAGTACAATCTCAAATTGAACTCGAAGAAGTGTGTTTTTAGGGTAACCTCTAGAAAACTGCTAGGCCACATCATCAGTCAAAAAGGGATTGAAGTGGATCTGGATAAGGTTAAAGTGATCCGAGAGATGCCCACACCAAGAAACGAGAAAGAAGTCAGAGGGTTCATTGGATGATTACAATACATCAGTAGGTTCATAGCCAAGCTGACTAACATTTGTGAGCCAATCTTGAAGCTCCTAAGAAAGAATTAACCAATCATCTGGGATGATAAGTGTCAACAAGGTTTTGAAACTATTAAGAATTATCTGATGAATCCTCTGGTATTACAACCACCAAGGTATGGTAAACCATTAATTCTTTATCTGGTGATTAAAAGGGAAGCAGCGGGAGAGATGTTAGCTCAAGAAAGTGATGAAAAAGTTGAGCATGTCGTGTATTAATTGAGTAAGAAGCTCTTACCTTATGAGGCCAATTACAGTCTGGTAGAAAATACATGCCTAGCCATGATTTGGGCCACAAAGAAGCTCCAACATTACTTTCAGTCATATAGGGTTCAAGCTATTTCAAATATGATCCAATCAGATACCTTCAGTAAACTCCGTCACTCATAGAAAAATTGGCCAGGTGGTTGGTTTTGCTCATATAATTCGACATAGATTATGTGGCAAAGAAAGTGGTGAAAGGAAGAGTTGTGGCGAACTTCTTGGCTTAGAATGTGGTGGATCACAGACAGGAATGGGAGTTGGAGTTTCCAGATAACCACTTGGGGGCAATCGTAATCCAAACATGGAAAATGTAATTCGATGGGGCTATCAATAGCAAGGGAGTAGGTATAGTTGTAATTCTAATCTCACTAGAAGGAGAAATGATCCCAATGGCAAAAAGATTAGAATTTGAAGTCACTAATAATCAAGTCAAATATGAAGCCTGCATTGTTGGTTTGGAAGCACTCCAAAATCTGGGGGTAGATGAAATCACGGTATACGGAGACTCCATGTTAGTAGTTAAACAGATCTCCAAATAGTGGGAAGTGAGAGAAGATAAGCTGAGACTATAATAGGAATATTTGGCTGTTGTCCTGTTATCTTTCATTCAATGCAAAATTGTTCACCTACCACAAGAAGATAATCAGATGGCAGACATGCTCGCCACTTTAGCTTCTGCTTGGGATGGAGGAAAGCAAACAGAAGTCAAACCTTTGATTTTGGTAAAATCTCGAATCCCATGTTATGAAGAAATAAGGATGATGTCGGTTGACTCCACAGAGAAGCCATGGTTCTACAATTTACAGTAGTACTTAGAAATGGAACAATTTCCCGAAGATGCTGATAGGAAAGAGAGGATGTCTCTCCGAATGTTGTCTCGCCAATTCATCTGTCATAATGGAATGTTATATAAAAGAGTGCCGACAGGAGTACATTTGAGATGTGTGGATAGGAATGAGGCTTAAAAGCTTATGGAAGCGGTTCACAAAGGAGTATGTGGTCCACATATGAACGTAACAGTTCTAGCCAAGAAAATAGCTCATCAAGGCTACTTCTGGCTAACAATGGAAATGGACTGTGTGAAGTTTGTAAAGAAGTTTCATAATTGGCAATCATATGGTGATGTTAGTCATTTACCCTCCATGAAGCTTCAAGGGATAACTTCTCCCTGGCCGTTCGCGGTTTGAGGAATTAATATCACAGGGGAAATAAGGCCGAAAGAATTAAATGGTCATCGCTATATCGTGGTGGCTATCGATTACTTCTCCAAATAGGTTGAGGCAGAATCATTTGCTACTGTTGGATCAAAATAGATGGCAAGGTTTGTTGAAAAATATAATTTGTAGATACGAGTTACCTCACCATGTGGTCTCTGACAATGGCATTCAATTCTAAGCTAAAACAATAGCTTTGCTAAAAGAATGCAGCATTGAGCATCATAGGTCGTCTCCATACAAGCCACAATCAAATGGCGCAATGGAAGCTACAAATAAGAATGTGAAGAAGATCTTGTCTAAGATGATGGAAAACTTCTGGGATTGGTCATATTATCTGTAATTCACATTATGAGGGTATAGAACCACTGCCTGAACGTCGACTGGAGTTACTCCGTATTCTTTGGTTTATGGATGTAAAGCAGTACTACCAATAGAGGTTGAAATTCAGTCACTGAGAGTCCTTTTAGAGTCTAATATTTTTGAATATCAGTGGGTAGAGAGCCGGTTAGCGCAGCTAACGCTGTTAGATGAGAGAAGGGTAAAGACTATATATCACTCCCAGCTGTATTAAAAGAGAATGGCTCGAGCTTACAACAAGAAGATTAAGCCGGGTAAAATCAAAGAGGGTGATTTACTATTGAAGTTGACTAGGCTGATCACGACAGATCCACGGGGAAAATTCAAGCCAAACTGGGAAGGTCCATACCTAGTGAAGAAGTTATTTCCTAAGGGTACTACTATACTTTCAGACTTAGAAGGAAATGAATTTAGAGAGCCTATCAACCTCGATAAACTGAAGAAGTACTTTCTATAAATTCTCACTAGGGTGAAAACCTCACAAAGAGGCTGCCTAGGCAAAAATAAGAGACAAAAAAATGAAAAATTTAAAAAGTCCTGATGGATTGAAACCTCAAAAAAGGTGGTCTAGTCAAAAGTTAAGGACATAGAAAAGGAGAGAGAGAAAAAAAATAGTTTGTTGGAAAACTTGCAAGGGCAAGCCGACTAGCGACAGGAGATATATTAGAAGCAAAATATGTATAATCAGCTTGTGCTTGAATTAAATGGAATGGATTACCTTTATTATTGTCGAGCGTTGCATTAAGTATTTATTACAAACTGCTTAACTCAAAAGGAAATTCCATCCAACAAAAAGCAAATAAAGACTAAATTACATAAGTTAATTCTGTCTTCTTCTATTTTGAACCCCTTGGGCACTCGATGCATGCAATGCCCTTGTCCTTCTATTTATCATAAATTCATCCGTCTCTGTGTGTTGCAACTGAATCCACTCCTTGTATTGATCATCAGTCGACGGATCTCTGTTGTAGTCGATGCACCTCAAGATGGTTCTGCGAGGCCAAATTTCTACCAGGTTATCCAGAAAGTTCTGGGAGAGAGGTCTTGGCTCAAATTCATGGACTAGACCTACAATTAGCTGCTTTTGCCCATATTGTCTATAAACTCGAGCTGGGTTGTAAAAAGTAACAAAGTGGAGGCTGGTTATGGGAACATAGTGGGTGTAAGACCAAATAGTCACATGCTGCAATCTCCACCAGGGGCACATCCACTGAATCAAAGTATCAAGAAATGTAGCCAGCCAGCTTCCTCCATCTTCTGGAATGGGGTGAAGTCTTCGGGTACGGCAGTGTTTGGCTTTGTAATGTCCAATGTCTCTAGGAGGCTCCAATAACCTCAATTTTTCATGAAACCATGCATGTCTAGTTTATCAATGAATAAAAATGATGGAAAAATAGTAAGCAAAGAGAGAAAAGAAAGAAGCTAACCTCCAGTAGCAGAGGACTTTTGAAAAATCATCTGGTTTCTGCAAAGTTATCTAACTCGGTGATGGTCTCTGCTAAGATAAGAGGAAAAGGGTTGAGACTTGCTTCCACTTAATCCAGAATGTGGAGAATCTTCAAATTATAGTTGCCAGAAGGGAAAACTAGCAAGAACTGAGCATAAAGATAGAGGGCGATCATCCAAGGCCAATATACTTCATTGTTATCCACAGTTACAACAATTTTAAGAAAAGAGCTAATCAGAATTTCATTACTGAAGATGTGACGAAGAGAAACTTAAGGAGAAAGGTTGAATAGCCTGGCCATATGGTACTGAATAAAATGCAAATCCAAGGTTTGATCCGAAGGAACTGCAATCCAGCAAGGGATATAACTCCACTGTGTTGAACTAGAAGACATGTTTCTAGGGATCCCAGAATTGAGCAAGAACATGGAGAAATGGGAAATTTATCTTTCTGGCATGCATGGATAGAAAAATTGATACATAAAATGGCTCTAATATTGCCCATGATCTACCATCTAAGTTTTTCAATGTCAGTTGTAGTTGTTTCAAGCTTCTTTCAGTCATTTTGGGAGCTTAGAATGCAATTCAGGAAGAGAGAATGGAGGGAAATTTGGAAGTAGGAAGTTAGAGATTTTAGGGAAAATTGGGGATTTTTATAATTGTAGAATTCTGTGGTAGAGGCGATCACCCCTATGGTGAGGCGACGCCTCTACGTGCTAAGGAGATTCCACGTCGCCTCTTTGTAAAGAGACGATGCCTCTATGAAGAGGCGGCGCATCACTAACAAATGCAGAATGTTTTATTTTTGCTATATTGATGTTGTAAATGAGATTCAGTTATCTAAATAGAAAATTCTCATAAATAAAATGTCTCAACCAACTCAAGTTCAGTTTAATGAAGTTTAAATTCATTCTATTCAGTGCAAAATATGGAAAAGATAAAGTAAGTGATTGTTTTGAGCAAAATGATAACAATTCAAAGAGCAGATAAAATCCTAATCTAACAGAATCCGAGGAAGACGTCTACTCACCGTCTTCAGACTCATCACCTCCCTCATTAGCAGGATCACCTCTATCATCCCCGCTATCATCTCTAGCCTGAGTAGCAGCCTCCTCCTCTCCGGTGTGCTCCTCCTCCTCCTCTTCACTAGTCTCATCCTCATCATCAACGTGGAGAGCAGCCAGCTGATGCTCAAGTGTCATGACTCTAGCTCAACTAGCATCAAGCTCATCCTATTAAAATATAAAGAAAGGTAAGAAATCATGAAAGCATGCATACATATAGAGATAGGTGATGAGTATTACCTTCCATTGTTGGGTTGTGCTCATCAGGAAGTCTCACTGAGCCTCTATCACTCGATACATATACTCTCCCTAACCTCGGGGTATCTGTAGCAGAGTTTAATTACTAGAACTAATCCTGTGCTAAGCTGAATTTGAAAAGTAGATTGCGAAAGAAAAGAACTTAAATATGTAGAGGCCTCTGGAACGAATACTGGCTCTATGCTCAGTCCAGTGTAAGAAACTGATGAGATAACTTGCCTGACGGCAGCCAGCATCAGATCATCAGATCTGGAGGAGCAGCAAGCATACCAATAACCACTTGCGAGCCAGAACTAGTGCTGGGAGTGCTACTATAAGGCGGTACCCTAGTCGAGGTACCCTAATCATGAGGCACAATGTGAGGACGTTGGGATGGCCTTTCCTGCACAGCAGGCCTAGACCGGACAACTGGCACCGTAACTGGAGCCTGAAAAATAAAATAAAGTCAAAGAGGGTGTTTGTAGATAAAAAGCACAAAGTCAAATTCTTAATGAAATTATTTGTTTACCTGGGATGTAGATCCAAGAAGAGTAGGAGATGAGTCCGTGCAAAATCCACATAGCGAGACTTCCTCCTCTCGCAGTAATCATTAGCATCATTCCCCTTAATAGCCTAATCCAGCTCATCTCCCTCCAGTAGATGTCCCTAGAAAATCTCACGAGGAGGAGGAAGAGGTGGTCATCTCGCCCGAGCACCGCCACGCCAGGCTCGTATCCTCTCACCGAGGTACCATGCCCTGTAGTCAGGTCCTTGGAGTAGTACCCTCTTCAGAGATAGAGGGACTAAGTGAAGCATGACCAATGCCCATCCAGCCTAAGGACCCCCCAAATCTGGGCATAGTTGTGAAAGCAAACGAGTAAGTGAGATGAATTCAATTAACAACTATGATACTTATTACAATTATGATGCAGGTACTATACCTCATTAGGCGTCAAAGTGTTCAACCTCTCACAGTGGATCTGCATGCAAGTGAGGGGCCTCCTCCATGCCCAACTGGCACCCTACCTCGCCATGGCTGGGAAGGGGGTATCACGGACACAAACTATCCCAGTGACTAACTCTAGCCCCAGAGCCCAATCCTACAAAAGAAATGAAAAATCATTGACAACTTATGATAATAGTATCCAAAGATGGATCAGATAAAAGAGGAGAGAAGAGGAAATACCAGAACAGCAAGCCAGAAATCGTAGAATAATCTCACTCCTCTAACTATCTCATCTGTGCTCTTATACAAAAAGGCTAGAGCACAACTGCCCCAATCAAATGTGGCCACCAGGTCTAGATCTCTTAGAGGTGGCAAGAAAATCAAGTCTATGGAACTAGCTGTGTCCGTAAAGAGAGTGGTGCCTAACAGGTACACCAAGAATGCCTGCACCACCTGATCAACAGCTCGAGGAGCAATAGCCGCTGCCACTCTCTCCTAGGTTTAATGACTCTTAATAGAGTCAACCTTGATGGTATGAGTCCCTTTCATGTATGGGACCATATCGAGCAACTGCTCAATGTAAGCGAGGCGGTCTGGTGACATCCTTAGTAGGCTCGCGTCTAGAGGGACAGAATCTCCCGTACAAGGGATCCCAGTGATGGCAGTAAAAGAAACAGGGTCTAAAGTGGACTCACCAAAAGGGAGATGAAAGGTGTGTGTGGTGTCAGACCACCTCTCCAGCAGGGTGTGTAAAGGCAGGTAGTCAGTCCACCCTTGAGTGTCCAGCAGTGCCAAAATGAAATTCAAGAACTTGGTGTCACGAATTCGAGCCTTGATATCGTCTAGGAAGCCGTCATACCAAATGCAGGTGCCACTAAAGTTCCTAGCACCTTTGAAAGTGTGGGAATCATGTTGCAAATGAACAGGGAGTTAAATTATTGATTATGCACATAAAGCCTGAGTTTTTCATAAAACATTATCGCAAAGGCGATCGCCTCTATAAGCAGAGTCAATCGCCCCTTCGCTGGAGCGTCGCCTCCTCCCCAAGAGGTGATCACCCCTGGAAATTTTGCCTTGACACTGAAGAGGCGATCGCCTCATTGATGAGGCAATTACCTTAACGCTTTGTATCGGCAATCTGACATAATTCTTTAAATTTCTTCAATTTTTTGGTTCAATCATATACATTTCAATTTTTGATGATAAATAAATGTTTGTAAATAATAACTCGATGTCATCCCATCCTATTTGCAGAAAAAAGCGAGTAAATTGGTTACTAACCTCTCCTGTAGCCAATTCGCAGAGATAGGATCGCGTGTCTGCTAAGAGAGGGATGTCATCCCCAATACTCAGTTTGAAATTGTGCAGAGGATGTACTGGAGAGTAATGAAATCCCAGGCAGGCAAATTTGGGGTCCATGCAGCATCCATAGTAAAGAAAGAGCTTGAAAAGTGAAAAAGAAAAGAGAGAAAAGAAAGGAAAAGAGTTTGAAAGCAAAAAGTGAAAGTAAACCTTTTTAGAAAAGAAAAGAAGTATTTGTAGGAAAGAAGGGAAGTGGGCCAGGCCACTTAGCAACTTGATTAGAATCGGAGCACTTCGCCACGTAGGGGTTCTAGGGCTAATGGCCCATTAGATGTGTTCCCCAATGGAGCCCAAAAAAAAAAGAGACAAATTTTTTTTTGAAAAGATGAAGAATCACTACTTTGCTTCTCAGGTATACCCCGAAATTGATAATGAATAATTGAAGATTTTTTTATCGAAGTATCAGTGCTAAGAGCGTATGGTTGGGTTGTATCCCTGAAGTACGCATTTCAAGGATGTCTGGTCGGGTTTAAATCCCCGAAGTGCATCTTCTTTTTCTAAGAAGCTTCTGGTCAGGTTGTATCCCCAAAGTATGCATTTCAAGGATGTCTGGTGGAGTTTGATTCCCCAAAGTGCATCTTCTTTTTTAAGAGCATCTGGTCAGGTTGTATCCCCGAAGTGCATCTTCTTCTTTACTGAGTGACTTTTCATGTCACAAAGGCTCGAAATTCATGTTCAACTATAATGAGTAACTGATCGATCCAGGAAAACCTGAGGAACACAGTTACATTTCACCTTTTTTTTCACTAAGTGAAGTTTTGGGTTAGAAAGGGTCAAGAATCATGATAAATTATTAATGAGTAACTGATCGGGCTAAGAAAACCTGAGGAACAAGGTTACATTTTCATCTTTCTTCACTAGGCAACATCTCGGACCAGAAAAACTCGGGTTCACCCCTCAAGTATTAATGACTGACTAATCGAGTAAGGAAAACTCGAGGATTACGGTCACATTTTGAGTTAATGTTTAATCTCTCGGGTTTGCATTCCCGAGGCTGATGACCCAAGTGAAGCTTGCCGGTCAGGTATGTCGTTCTTACTATTTATTATGCACGTTATTTTTTCAAAAATTGATTTCATAAATCCATTTTTTTGAAAAATCAAGGGGGCAAACGACACCCTCAGTTTGATTGGCCTGCAACGAAAGCCTGATGATGAGACAGTACAAGTTTTGGGTGTAAGAGAGACTTGAAATCTTCTTTAGAATAGACCCTAGAGCTCGAAACTCTAAAACCAAGCCCAAAGCCCTAGAACTAAGCCCAAATCCTCAAACCCAAGCTTTTAGGCTTAGGCCAAGCCTTTCTAGGCCAGGCCTGGGAGAAGAGGCGATGCCTCTTTACCCTGGGCATCAGTGAGGCGCTGCCTCTATGTAACTGACCTCTGCATGCATTTAATGCCATTAATGGCTTCATTAATTGGAGAAGGACCCACCATATCATTTATTTAGAGGTTTTGACATAAAAAGAAGACTTTTGAGGCAGAAAAGTGAGCTAAAAAAAAGAAAATGATGATATTTTGATGGGATCTGATTTTGGAAAATATGAGAGAAGGGAAGGTGGGGGGGTTTAAGTAGGGGTTTTAGGCTGGAAAAGGGGAGTTAGTGATAATCAGAAACAAAAATAAAAAAAGGAAAAAGGAAGAGCTTTTTTTAAGAAAAAGTAAGGAAAATGAGAGAAGAAGGGGAAGAAGTAGAGATTTGCTAGCTTGAGAAGTCCATTTTATTTGAAGAAAAAGGGAGCTCTTGCACTCAACACATCTAAACCAAACAATCTAAGCTCTGAGGGCTTAGTTAGAAGCATCAAACTCATCTAAATGAGTGAGAATCCTTGTTTTCAAGCATTAGATTGCTCATTTTCTATAAAAAAAAATCAAACTCTTGATTTTTACACTCATATTGTGTTTATTGCTTGCTTGATATTATGTTGATGGCCTGAATATGTGAATTATTGAGTTTTAAGTTGTTGGTTTATACATATTTGCATGTATGCTTGAATTGCTTAGGAATTAAGAAAGATGTAAAATTATGTGTTCTTGTTGAAATGGTGACGTCTCTTTAATGAGACGTTGCCTCTTCTTGATGTGGCGATTTGAAATCGCCTCTTGGTTAAGAGGCGATGCCTCTTCGAAGAGGCGATCACCTCCTCACTAAAGTTCTGCATAAATCTGTTTTATCTTTGGTATTCTTTTGGTTTATTTTTGATTTTTGATACGTTTCTACTATTTTGTATCTTCAATATTGCATGAGATTACCGTGATATCAAGTATATTTGAACAATCAATCCATGTATAGATGAATATTCATGCCTATTTGATGCAAATTGAATTCAATTTGTTTTGTAAATAAATTGTTATTTTGAGACGAAACTCATCATTGTTTGTCATAGGGATTTCTCGGTGATTTTTAATCACTAAGTAATTAGTGTATTAATTAGTTCTTGAGAGGTTTTATTTGAATTCATTACCGTTGTAATTGTATAAAATGTTGTAATCCCTAATCATTTCCCGATTTGTCTTGGATGTATGATTGTAAATTCATTATTATTTGCCTTGAATGTTGAGGTAATAAGCATGTAAATGGGATTAATGTGCAAACTTGAACTAAGGCAAAAAATCAGAAATGGTTGCAATCCACACGGTAAATAAGGAAATAATCGAATAATCAAAGGTAATAAAATACAAAATACACACGGAGGCCAACCGTAAGGTTGGGTGGGCATTCCAAAAGCTCATACCCAGTTTTCGAGCGCGATCTCTGATGACGGCTTTTGGGAACCTCCGTGGAATCAAGTTGTGTATAGTGTGTCCCGACCTTCATCTAGGTGGCGACTCCATCTCCAATTTAGGCCCCAAGCCCATTTTGCATTTCCTAGCAGGCCTTGAGCGTGCACAGTGTCGTGGTCGCTAAACACTTGGGTGCGCGATTGACCCTGCCGCCTGCATATATAAACATAATACAATACAGCAAAGTGAGTGTCTAAAACTGAAAACTTCAAATAATTAAACCAATTAACTAAGTAGTTTATTACTTCCTTCGTTCCATTTCAATTGACATTTAAAGTTTTGTCACACTTATTAAGAATCCTATTTAGTAGGCATAATTATAGATACAAATGACTATATTACTCTTTTTTAGAAAAACTAAAAGTTATGAATTAAATACTCTATGAGGGAGTACTCAAATTTACTCTAAAAATAAAATATGGGTGAAGTTGGAAAAAAAAGTTTATTTTTTATTGGTAATCTGAAAACGTAAATTGAAATGGAACAAATTCTATTCTCTTAAACGACAATTGCAATGGAACGGAGGGAGTATAAAATTCTTAATTTACAAATACCCTGTAAACTTTGTTTATTCAAAAATAATATATATTTCTCTACTAATTTTCGTATTTTTCAGGTGCATATATATTTTTGAAAACAAGATTAAAAGTGTACACATTATAAGAAGTCCATTAAATATAATAAAACATACCTTAGGTAACTTATATAACACGTAATTTATATAACACCCTTATAATTTCTTGGTATTATTAGTAACTATTTGGACAATTTTTTTTTTTTTGACAATTTGTTTGATGGTGGCCAGCTTCATCAATTATTTATATGAAACTAGAAATGTTACCCGCGCTTTTCTGTGGGAAATTAAAATATATACACATATAAAAATTTAATTGTTCAAGTATTAACTATAAAATTTAATTTTAATGTTTTCAAATTGTATTTTAAAATAAAAGAAAAAAATCAATAAATTTATCTGCACAACTCCTCCTATAACATAGTCAAATAAAGCATAATATGCAATCATTTATGTGATTGATCATTTATGAGAATTTTTTTTTTAAAAAAATGTGGTAATACATAGAAAAAAGTTTAAAAAATGTCGTAATACATTAAAAGTAAGCATAATTTACCAACAGTCCATTTATTTGGTAAAAAAAAGTGGGAATTGAAATCGGAATAAACGATTCTGATTCCTAGTATTTGGTTGACTAAAATTGAGTATGGAAATGAGAATGTGATTTTCTATTAATGAGAATCACAACTTCCTTTATATTTTTAAGGAATGATTTTTTTTATTCCTTTAGAAATCAAGTAAAACCAATTATAAAACATATAGAGTACTAAAAATATGCATTAAATGTTTGAATAAAAAATTTATCAAAAATAATTCCCATGTGATTTTTTATTTTTATTGGACCTTTTTTTTTAATAAAAATAAACTTTAATTTTGAATTAAATAATTTTACATAATTGCTAATTATTGGAAGGTACAATTTTTAAAATTTATAAATAAAAAGTGAAAAGTATCAAAATATATATTTTATTATATTCATGAAAAAAGATATAATTTTTAATTTAATAGTATATTCTACGTAAATTTTCTATGTTAAAACTATATTTCATCAGTAAATTTTTTGTTTTTTACTCTAAGAATATTCTATCCACCATTTTTTAAAAGGGGATATTACATAAAAAAATCTCAACCTTTAGGAGTACTTTCAAATAAAACCTTATCTAATTTTTTCTTTCAAATATAACCACAACCTCTGAATTGTTATCAAAAAAAGCCCTCCTTGGATGACTGTACTGGTAATGCTGAGTTTTTTGTTGAAATTTCATATACCTTGTATGCTAAGTTGAAATTTTATATACCTAGTATGCTGAGTTTTTTGTTATAATAACTAAGTTACACTTTTATCTGTCTAAACAACCTGTTAATTCAAAATGAAACACTCAATTGGAGTGGAGAAAATATCAATTTGGGGACAAATACATCAGTTTCATCTCCTATTACCAGTACAGTAATCGAAGTGGGTCCTGTGGATCATAAAAAAACAGTTTCATCTCTTGTTACCAGTACAGTCATCCAAGAAGGGCTTTTTTTGATAACGTTTTAAAGGTTGTGGCTATACTTGAAAGAAAAAATTGAATAGGGTTTTATTTGAAAGTAACCCCAAAGATTGAGATTTTTTATGTAATTTTTTCTTTTTAAAAAATATTTTTAGTTAATAATTAGATAATGATTATTAGTTAATTTTATTTTTATTAAAATTTAATAGAATATTTGACAATTGTAAAATTTTTATTTTTTTATATAAAAAAAATATATGAACTATATTTTAGAATAATTTATCGATATAATTATTTATTAGATAAATAAATTTAGTTAATTTAAAGTTAGTGATGTTCTTAATAGATTTTAGTGAAATTTCTAAAAATAATATAAGCATTATTTTATTTACATAGGTACTAAATATTATAATTTAATAGATTTGTGTTGGTCATAATTTTAATAAATTTTCTGTCAACTATATATCATTTTTTATTTTTTTTTGCTTTAAAAATAATTCTATACAATTACATAACACTCTTTTGACATTTTTATTCATATAATAATCCAATTTTACAAACATTATAGAGTTATAATAAGTTAACTTATTACATTATTAATAAGTAATCTATTTGAGTAATTATATAAGATTTTTTCAACATTTTTTATGTTAATTTCATAAATATTTTTCATTTATATACTTACAAAATTTAATTTAATAAGATTTATTAAATATATCATCTAATTTCATTTATATTAAATAAAATATAAGCAAATTTAAGTAAAATAAAAAAATTATTTTTTAACAAAATTATATTTAAATTTTTAATTCATTTAAATTTTATTAGAGATAAATAGAAGTTAACCTAGTTAAAGTAGAAAATATAATTCTAATTAAATTAGATTTATATTTTAATTAATTTAATTTATATTAGAGATAAAATCAGAGTTAACCTAATTATAAAGATTAATTTATTTGTGATTTCAATAGTTAACATTAATTGGTTGAGATAAAATATTATTTATATAAATATATTTATTTAATATAAATAATGAATAAATAAATATCTAATAATGAATTAAAATTAATTTGTATGCTATTCTAAAAAAAAAAAGTCTTAATGGTGGTAAAGGTGGAGCTGCTGAATCAAAATTGATGATGGGTTCTGAAAAACAGATAGTAGGGTTGAAAGTAGGGGTTTTTAGTGATGTAAGGACATAAATGGTATACACATGAAACGGCGTCGCTTTTCGTAAAGGGTTACAAAATTCTGGAGATAGTGGCAAACTTGAAATTTTGGTGAAATTAAAGGACATAGAATTCACTTTAGATGAACAACAAATTCTGTGTCCTTCTTTATATATTATACTAGTGAAGTAACCAGCGTTTCACTGCAGACGGCAAAAAAAAAACTGAATCAGTTTGAAAGTTATAAGTAAACACAAACACAAACATGGGGAAAAAAAATATTGACATTAATTGAATATTAACGAACTATATTTGACAATAATATTTAACACATATATGAGCTTCATATTAATAAATAAATTTTTTATTATGTGGCACAACAAAATAATTATCTATTTTTATGTCATTTTTCACATTAAATTCCTCGTTATTCCTAAGTCTGCACATAGCAAAACCATTTGAATCAATATATGTTTCAGCTTGATATTTTTTTTGGGATAGTATTTTGAACATTTATCAATTTTCATGTAAGGAGAGAATGAATTAATAGGATCGCAAGAACCATGAATCGTGAATTTAGAAATCAAATGATGCATTTCAAGTTCAGTTTCTAAATGTGGGAGTTTAACAGATATTATCTACGATACCTATTTTACCTATGTAATTGTAAAAATTAACATATAATCTACGATTCCTTGAATATTATCTTTGATGTCAACAAACACATCGAAAAGTCGACCATTATTTAACAAAAAATCATTGAAATCGGCCATTTTTTTTTACTATTGAGATCAAAGAGAAAAAAATCAATAGGAAGACGTTAAATATTGCATGAACAAACCGCAACACATAGCATTTATACAAATAATAACATATAAAGAATATATGATAATTGCATACCAGTATAAGCAGTTCAATTAAAGAAGTCCTGATGAAAATAATATTTACAATAATCATAAATGAGCATGAAATGTTGACGTTGATAGATAACAATTTAAAAACCATCGATCGACTTCTATAAAAGAATAATGTATATATATATATATTCAAACATACAATGAAATGCGAAAGCCAAATAATTGCATACCTATATAAGGTGTCCAACCAAAAGATGCCTATTGGAGAAAAAAAAAAGTAAATGAAAAATTGTTGAATAAGCATTAATTTTAAATGTTGATACATAGCAATCTAAAAATCATGAATGGAATTACAAAAAAAAATAAAATATTTTTTAAGAATATCAAAAAAATATTGCACAAAATAATAGGAAAAATAAAATAGAATATGGACAAAAAATATGGACAAAAATTGGACCAAAATAAAGTAAATGATTGTGGATACAAAACTAATTCAACTGGAAAAAAATGAAAGACAAATCTAATTATATAGAAATTAATAAAGTATATTACTCATTCAAAATGAAAATAAGAAAATAGAACAAAGCTAAAAAATAATTCCGCAAAAAAATTAATCTTATAGAACATACATTAATTAATTGGTAATAAAATTAAATGAAATGAAGGGAAACAAAATAAAACATGTTTTTTTTTAATGAAATAAAAAAAATTAAGACAAATAAGTGGTGGCAATTTTGTGAATATGCATGAAATCGGATGGCTATTACATTCCAATATGGGGGCAAAAATTGAATTTTACTGATTAAAAATGCGGTGGCAATTTTGTAAATATTTATGAAATTGGATGGCAATTTACTTCTGAAATTAAGTAAAAGACAGATTTGGATGTGGGCATGAAGTGGTGGCTAACTAACAGCAGGAGCACAAGCGTCATTTCTATAAAACAACGTCATTTCATTTTATGGTTACTGTAGAATCTAGGGGCAAAAAATGAATTTTACCCTTTAAAAACACGGTGGCAAATTTGAAGTTTTGTGTGAAATTGGAGGGCAACAACTTCACTGTAGATGAACAGTGCAAATTATGTACCACCTTTATATGTTTTAATAGAGAGTCATTCTTTGGTGAAAATGTTTGTATAGATACAAACTAAACAAACAACCATTCGATTAATATTGATTTAATGATAGTCATTAATATTGAAAACTTGTGACCGATTAAAACGTCTGTTTGTTTTGAAATTATTAACCTATAACTTGTAGTTCCTGTGACGCCGGAAAGAGTAACGTTAAATTTTATCTTGAACGACCATCACTGTCACTCAAATATTTCTCTTCTCTTGACCTTCCTGTCTGTATTTTTCTTCACTTGGTGATTTTCTTAATGTTGAATCCAAACCCTAACATAGTTACAACATTGCTCCACCTCACTTCCAGATCCAAAATGGAACCATAACAGCTAGTCAGCAGCCGCAACCACAACCGAAGCCAAAGAGCACCTGGCGGCCATCTTTGTTTTAAGCCAAACCCAATTCACATTTGTATACAAAATTATAGAATAATGGAAGGATTGGTTTCTCCTCGTAGGTTTTATCTAAAGACCAATCCTCCATGTATCAGACCCATCTTCTTAATCAGATGCTTAGCCAGCCACCATAGTCGATTGCCCAAAAAGAAGACGTAGAAGAAGAAGAAGAATTAAGAGTGAGTAGAACTGATGAATTGATTTATCAATTTTTTTATGCATCTTACAGACTTTATTTATGTTAGGGATTGTTAATGTGTTTTTGTCCAGCAGACGTAATTTTTTTTTAGGTTTATCATGTGAATTATTGTTTGCCTCTATACGTTCTGGTTTTTGGTTTTGTTCTTTTAAGTCATGCACTGCTTTCTTGTATTATAATTATTAGCCTATTGAATAATGCAAGAGCTTTTAAAGTTTGAAAAACTAGATTTTTTACATGAATGTTGTTAATTCACTTAGGTTTGGTTAGACTCTTTTAGGTTCAAGGAAGGTATTAAATGTTAAAGATGGGTTCTCATATTCAATCATAACTCACAAGTGAATGCAGAGTCAAAACATGAAGCAACTGGTAAGAATGTTTGATATTTTTTTCTAATATGAGAGAGAAACTATTATTAGCTGAGAACAAGAGATATAATGGATTGTGTATATGTTTTGATAGACATGGATGCTTGGGTGCAAGCTTTGTGGGAGCAGATGAATAAAGGCTTAGATAATAAGAGTGTTAAACATGTTTTAAACAAACTCACTAGTAGCTCAACAATGAGTACTGACTTACATAAACTCAATGATGTAAGGATTATGAGTTACTCGGATTAGTTTTTAAGAGGTGTTTCAATTGTAGTTTGTTTAATTTGATCCTATTTGCAGAATTGGATGACATATCTGGGTCTGACACCAAAGGATGATATTCTCAGACAGCAGATTAGCCTACATGGAACTGAAAAGTTAGAATCTTTCCTTACTTTTCTTAGTTTTGTCAGCTGGGTTCAGCATAATAAGATTGATGAGTTTAATCATTGATTTTTATTGCAGTCGGGCGATTATTGCTTCTAAATTCAAGGACAAAGCCACAAGATAGTGTAGAAGAAGGTTAGTTTATGATAGTGGTACTTTTGCAAATCGAGGTCATCTATTGATCCGCTTTATCCGCTTATATTTAGATTCTAGTATTTTTATTTATTATGTGGAAAAAGCAACCTTTTGGTTTTCTCTTATTTTGATGTCTGCCAATATCTGATTTGAAATGTTGTTATTTGCTATTGTAGATGGTATACATATTTGAATTCTGATTTCAAGAAGGGGGGATGGTCACCAGAGGAAGATTTGCTCTTATGTGATGTGATTAATGATCTATTTGTGCATTTTGCAGCCTTCATATGCTTGTATTGCTTGCTTTCTCTCAAAATAATCAACTAATTATCAAACTATTACACAAATTACAAGTCTTTTCTATCAAATGGCAGTGCTTCTTTCCATAATTTTTATATTTTTTCTTTAATTTGTTTTATGTTTCCTTTTTTTTTTCTCGATGCTGGTGAAGTTGAATCTTAAGTTTTTTGAAATGGAGAAGGACTGAGAAATAATTGTTGTTCTTCCAGTTTTAAAAGGTTGCAATATCTGATAACTTAAGGTGATCTGCAGACTTAAAAATTTTTTGGAAACAGATGGACAGAAATAGCAAAAGTTATCTGCAGAAGGTATAAAACATCTCTTTCCCTCTTTAACACTAACATGAATTTTTGAGTATCTGCTTATCTTGTTTTTATTTTGAACCTGCTGCACATGCAAAACTGATAATGCTATGAATAATAGGTTCTATACTCTTTGCAAGAAAAGAGAAAAATATGAGGCTTTAGCTAGAGAGAATAAAAGTACATATGTCAACTCAAACAGCAAGAGAATCCTATTCTAAAATGGGTTCAATGCAGATGGAACACCGGAAAATGCACCACCTACTAAGAAAACAAGGTAGAGTTCATTACTTGGATGTTTGTATACTATAGTCAATTGCAATCTTAGCATAGTTAAACTCACTTTGCTGTTATTCAGGAGGTCCCATATCCCTTATCATACAGAACATTTCAAATTGGCAAATAGACCACACCTCCAAGGTGGAAATCAGCAGTTTACATCTCCATTTGCAGTGCTGGCTCAAAATTTCCACAATATCAATGTTGCAGTAGCTGAGGCAACTGCCACTCCTAAATATATTGGGATTAGTAGGAGTAAAAGGACAAAGTGTGTACCAAATTCTAATGCTACAAATGAGTGTGTGATATCAATTGTATGTAAAATTTTATGTTTCTCATATAACATGCTATTTAAACATGAATTTTTTAATGGAATGTCGATCTTATATGACTTTCTTTTACTTTTCCGTTTCAATTGTCTTGTCTTTTTTAATTATTTTAATATATTCTTCTTTTATGTAAACATAGGCTACAGGCTACAAGTCCTCTTTTTGTCAAAAAATCATAGGCAAGTGGACTAGACATCAAATTAATTACAGTGGCAATTAACACCATAAATTTCTTATGCTTCTGTTGCTCGTTTCTCCTCCTTTTTCGTTTTTCATCTTCTTCTCTTCTTCTTCTGTCATTTCTTCATCTTGAAGTAAAGCTTTCTACATAATATCTGAAAACAAAGGGAAATGATGTATATAATTTGACAGCTATAACTTGATAATAAATCCTGATTACGATACCTCAGAAACACTCCGATTATTTTTATATGATCATTTATAGCTCATGTAGTTGGCTAGCTCTTGTTTAAGACAACTGGTTAGAAAATTGAAATATTTTTGAATCCTTTGATGTTCAAACAAGTATATTTTGTTTCTGGTGCGGATCTTTTTTCCTTTTTTATGTTGTATATTGTATATTGCTTATGTCATTGAATGTGTGGTCTAAAATTTGGACGATTTGCGGTGTCCTATACCCAAAAGGTAGAACAATGTGCTAGTTTTATCTTATAGGATGATCTTTACACAGAAATACTGAAAAGAACTATTATAATGGTCATTTTATTGCTTTTAGAATGAAAGCAAGTTTTTTCTTTCATAACAGAAGACAATTCTACAATTGTGTTTCTAACAATCAACCTATGTGCAAAATAAAATTACATTTTGTCCTGATGAAGTAAATATAACCTTCTGATGATAATTGGTTATGGCTATAACCATCTTCCAAATGATAATGAATATTTGAGACATGTCCTACAACTTATGTTAGATATTAATGAAGAAGTTCAACTCCCACTACCATCGTTAGAGTTTCTATTATCAGTTCCTGATTCCTTAGTAGGGTGTCACGACCTAAAACCCGAGAGTCATGATCGGTGCTAGGGAACGGGAATTCACACGAATCCGGAACCCGTAGCAAGCCTTAAATATAAAAATTCACACTAAACATAACATAAATATACCTCAGAATTAAAAATTTTAATAACATAATAAAATTCTCCATAACTAATATCTCAATAAAATATTTACACAAACAGTTAAATACATACTACAATCAGCATCATCACAACATGCTACAATAAGCACATAATACTACTGTAGTGTCTAAGTAATACAAAGAATGTCAGATTAAAAATTTACATAAATCAGCCGGTGAAAAAAGAGTCCGGCGAAAAAAAGTACTATAAGAGGTCTGACGAGAATGATCCTAAAAAATAATTGATGGGGTTCAGACTTCACTGAGTGAATTATTATTACATATATACATGCAACCTAAGCATACAAGCAACCAAGAATCAATATAATATTTATATATTTATATTTATATTAATTTTAATTTATACATGCATTTTATGCAAATGCACGAAAACACTTTTCATATTAACACAGTGGATACAAACAAGTGGAGGATCGGAGCAGAACCCTAAGAATTTTGTAACCTCAAATACTATAATCCATTGATCATTAAATTTCTTAATTCCAATAATGTTTCTCTTTTCCAAATTTTGGTAGTGGACTGGCCCTAAGACACTAAGTCAATCGAGCTACCGCAGTCTCACTACTGGTATGACTGGCCCCGAGACACTAAGTCAACCGAGCTACCGTAGCCACACTATTGATATGACTGGTCCCAAGACACTAAGTCTATTGAGCTACCGCAGTCACACCACTCTCAACCACAAATCTCAATAAATCATTTAATCATTTCACACATCGATCATTATATCATAACCTAGCATCTAGCGTACTGTTGCGCAACATTCCTAGTGTAGCCCACTAGGTAGCATGTTCTACTACTGTCCTCCAAAAATAACACATCATAATAATGAAATCATATCAACAATAATAAAACAGCATCCAAATCAAGAACACTATATTCAAAATATATATATACATAATGAAATATATATATTTTAATAATCATCAAACAAATAAATAACAAATAAAGGTCTAATGGAGCATATTTATTGCACATTAACAACAAAATATGTGGATGCTAGGTAAACAGTTCTATATGACATGCATACATATAATAATAACTCATAGGTGGAATGCGTTCCTCTGTTTTGATTTGACTGGCCCGGTCCTGAAGGCCTAACTCTCAGTGCAGCTATAGAAAAAATAATAAAATAATAATTAGGATTTAAGTCCTAACCTTATATATTCTAGATTTCTAAGGAAACTCAATCTAAGACACGACTCTACTAAAACTCAAAACTTAACCAAACCCCGATGTCACATTTTACAAAAAATCTACTGAAAATTCGGCAGAGTCTCATTTGTAAAGCGGACTTCTCTCTACTAAAAGTAGAGCTGATCCTGCACGCAAACACACTTCAAAATTATCCACCACTTCACATCTCGGGTTGGACCCCCGAACTACATTTAATGCCCAACCGAGAACCAAACCAGTAACAAATATATAAACAAAATATAATCTTTCTCAAATCACAATATAATTCATTTATATAAAAATATAAAAATAATTTATTTCCAAATAAATAATAATATTTCTTGTTTATAAATAATATTGCTAATAAAATCCATTAATGGAATAAAATTTTCATTTTATAATTAAATTAGTATTAATTGTAAATAACTATTTAAATCACTTAAAAACTCCATAAAAATAATAAAAGGCTCATTAAAGCTTGGAAAATAATAAATAAATTTATTTTTCATTTATTTTCCAAAATTACCACTAAATAACTAATAATTAAAAATTAATTATAAAAATTATTTTCATACTTTCATTATTTAAAAATAGTCTAAAAAACATAAATAACAATAATTTTAATTAAAATTCAAATAAATAATAAAATACAATAATTTCTCTAAAAATACATAATCTTTAAAAATTCATATCTTAAAATCTATAAATAATTTCATAAAACTTTCTTCACAAAGTTTACCCTACACAATTTATAGAATTTAATAAAAATATAAAAATTTCAGGGTCGGAACAGTGCCAAAACAGTAACCCAAACCCAGAAAATTCGAAAATTCTCATCTATCTAAGAAAATTGCAAACCATACATCAAAAGAAAGCTCTCAGTATCAATTTCATTTCATCTAACTACAACCAAGCCTAGCTTTAACTCAATTAAAAGAAATCGAACAAAACCCTAGAAATCAATTACCTAAAATTGAGGTGTTTACCCATATTAATTCCTGAAATTGATGGAGGAGAATTGAAGCTCAGAAGGAGAGGATTCAAATAAGACCAACGGCGAGCCAAGGGGTGGCCGGAGGCAGCGACGGTGGCTCCCACAAGTTCCGACCAAGAAGAGAAAATAAGGAAGGAGAAGGGGAAGGAGATGGACGGAGGAAGGAGCTGGTGACGTTGTCCAGTGGCTGGTGGTGACTGGCAGTAGGTGGGTGGCCGGAAATAGTGGGGGAAGAAGAAGAAGAAGAAAAACAAAAACAAAAAAAATGTTTTCTTCATATTATAAATATTCTTTTCTTCCAAAATATCTCACTTTTAAATCTCAACCACAAATAACATATACACACATAATATTTTAAAACTAATAATATTAACACAATTAATAAAATTTACTAAATTACACAAATAATAATTTCATAAAATAAAATAATAATAATTAACACTTTAAATCTACAATTTAATTTAATAATTTAAATAAAAATATGGGTTATAACACAACGCTTGTCTCTCTTGCATCTT
>CATIWM010363854.1:0-16818 GCA_949671775.1 Mallotus repandus
ACATATTTTCAATTAAATTAGAATTATATTTTAATTAATTTAATTTTTATTAGAGATAAAATAGAAGTTAACCTAATTAGAGTAGGAAATTTACTTTCAATTAAATTAGAATTACATTTCAATTAATTTAATTTAATTTTTGTTAGTAAATGATTAAATTATCCAATTTTTATATAATAGTGAGTCAATATTTTTTTGTAATTTTACTTGTCCTCTCCCTCTTCGTACATTTATATATATTATAGATAGATGTAGATAGATATATATTATGGATATATTTTAATTAATCAAATTCGATCTAATAAGACCATATAAAAAGGGCAAATTTAATGGATCCTCGATAGGTGGATTCTAAAGAATTCCATTCATACGATATATGTTCCCTCTTTTTTAAAACAGTTTTGGCAAAGTACGAAAGTGGACTGTAATTCATGCAAGATTCAATATGTAATTTTATGGCTACAAACTAGGACACAAATAGTAGAAGAACTCTAGTTTTTTTTTTCTCTTTTATCAAGATAAAGAACTATAGTTACTGCAGGATTCATGTAATACATATATCTTAGGAGTATTCTTTTGGTGCATTAGCTTTTCTAGTCTCTTAAAATTAATGGAGATGTATATATAGCTAGCCTGCCAATTCGTGGAAGAGAGAATACATATAGCACATGTTCTTGAAGTGATACGTACTCCTGAAAAATGTGCAGCTCCGATGGTACATGCTCCCTCAATTCAGGGATTCAATCCACAGAGTTGAATCAAGCCCACATTGACACCAAAGGTATATGCTCCCTTGCTTCTACGATAGTAGATAGCTTCCTTGACAGGATAAAAAATTCATTAATTTTATCATTACTATATATATATATATTCTTATTCGGATTAAAGTTTTTCCCTAATGCATAAAAGAGAATTCTTTACTATCCACTTTAATTATTTGATTGCATTTTAGTGGTAAATTGCAGTGGCAGATTTGAGAGTTTATATAATAGAATTAAATCAGTAGTTGAGAGATTTTGGCACCCCTTATAATATTGTCGGGATTGAATTGGTGGATTAGTTAGAGTCGAGTAGATTTTAGAAAGTCTTTTTTAGCTCAATTTGGAGAGAATTTCTATCCTTTTCTCCATGCATATGTGAATGAATTGTTTGCTTGAACAGATTAAGTTTTAAATGAACATATAAATTGACCAAAACAATGTTATACTAATGGTCAGTAGATGATGAAGAAGTTAATGACAGTCCTGTGGAGGAAGTAAGGCTGACAGTTCCGATCACAGACGATCCTTCTCAGCAGGTACTAACGGTGCGAACATGGATTCTTGGGTTAGTGTCGTGCGTAGTTCTTTCTTTTATAAACAAATTCTTCGGATACCGTACAAACCAGCTAACTGTTGGTCCAGTTTCAGCACAAATTGCGGTTCTCCCACTTGGAAAGTTAATGGCTGCAGTGCTTCCGAAGAAGCTGGTTAAAATCCCATTCATCAAATGGTCTTTTTCACTGAATCCAGGGCCTTTCAATATGAAAGAACATGCATTGATTACCATATTTGCAAACTGTGGATATAATATTCCTTATGCTGTTCACATTCTTAACTCTGTCAAGGCCTTTTATAAAAGGCCTCTTAATATCTTTGCAGCTATGTTGCTGGTACAAACAACTCAGGTACTATTTCTGCTACCAGGTTTTATGATCAGCAGTAGTTTAGCTTTTATCAACTATGTAATTTAATTAAAGTAACGCGTGCAATTTCGAAAATGACCAGTTGCTCGGATATGGATGGGCTGGTATGTTCAGAAAATTTCTTGTAGATTCACCATACATGTGGTGGCCTAACAACCTCATCCAAGTCTCTCTATTCAGGTATGCTTTTTTTTTTTTTCCTCAAAATGAAACCCTTTCGCTAGCTATTTGCAAAACGTAACTTAACCTCATTTCCTGACACGGGTTATGAAAATTTCAGGGCATTACATGAAAAAGAGAAGAGACCGAGAAAAGGAGTCTCCAGGCTGCAGTTCTTTACAATTGTTTTCATATCAAGCTTTGCTTACTATATAATTCCAGGATATTTTTTCCCTTCACTATCAGCTCTTTCCTTCATCTGTTGGATATGGAAGGGCTCAACTCTTGCACAGCAGCTTGGTTCAGGGCTAAATGGCCTTGGTATTGGCTCCTTTGGGCTTGACTGGTCAACAGTTAGCTTCTTGGCGAGTCCTATGCCCGTACCTTTCTTTGCAATCGCGAACACTATGCTTGGCTTTATCATTTTTACATACGTTGTTGTGCCTATTGCTTATTGGACTAATGCATATGATGCAAAGAAATTCCCTATCCTTTCCTCTCACAGTTTTGGCATTGATGGTCAGAAATACAACATTTCGCGAATTCTCAATGACCAAAACTTCGATATTAATCTAACTTCTTATAATAATTACAGCAAGCTCTATCTCAGTGTTTTGTTTGCCTTTATATATGGATTAAGTTTCGCATCCCTGACGGCTACTATTTCGCATGTTGCGCTGTTTGATGGAAAGTAAGTTTTCACTCTCTTTATTATTCTTAGCAAGAATTCATTCATTCTGTTGGACTAATTTTTGCTTTCTCGAAAAAATTATGAACTCAGGACTATTTGGAAAATGTGGAAGAACACTAAGGGGGCAATCAAGGATCAATTTAGCGATGTTCATACCAGGCTGATGAAGAAAAATTATGAATCAGTCCCTGAATGGTGGTTTCTGGTGATTGCCATTATATCCTTGGCTTTATCTCTTCTTGCTGTAGAAGGGTTTGGTAGACAATTGCAACTTCCCTGGTGGGGGCTTCTTCTAGCTTTTGCTATTTCATTTTTTTTCACCCTGCCAATTGGGGTTATTCAGGCCACTACAAACATGGTACTGAATGAGTGAATATTTCTATATCTGCGCCCAAATTAATTAATTGTAGTCTAGTTTGCTCTCCTGGCAGCAACTGGCCGGGCTAGTTAGTTTATATATCTAACGCTATTTTTTTGATGCAACAGCAAATGGGGCTGAACGTGATCACAGAATTGATTATCGGATACATATATCCGGGCAAGCCTCTTGCTAATGTTGCTTTCAAGACATACGGCTACATTAGCATGACTCAAGCACTCATGTTTATCCAAGACCTCAAATTAGGCCACTACATGAAAATCCCCCCCAAAGCCATGTTCCTTGTACAGGTAACACTTTACATTTTGATCATCAGTCTTCTCCATTTAAATTACTGAACCTGCACTAATGATAGTAATTTTTGTCTACAGTTAGTTGGAACTGTAGTTGCTTCAACTGCCACTTTTGGAACAGCATGGTGGCTTCTCGGAACTGTTGATAACATATGCAACCCTGATTTGCTGCCTAATGGAAGCCCATGGACATGCCCTGGTGACCAAGTTTTTTACAATGCTTCAATCATATGGGGCGTCATAGGTCCCCGCAGGATGTTTGGGGACTTGGGTATCTACTCAAAGATGAATTGGTTCTTCCTGATTGGATTTTTATTCCCATTTCCAGTATGGTTTCTTTCGCGAAAATATCCTAACAAAAAATGGATCAAGAACATCCATGTTCCTGTTTTCATATCAGGGGCAATAAGTCTGTTACCAGCTAAACCTGTGCACTTCTGGTCCTGGGGAGCTGTTGGAACCTTTTTCAACTACTACATTTACAGAAAGAACAAGGGATGGTGGGCTAGGCATAACTACGTGTTGTCAGCTGCTCTTGATGCTGGTGTTGGAATCATGGGAATTGTCATCTTCTTCGCTCTTCAATTAAAGGATATATATGGCCCTGAATGGTGGGGTCTGGACAGTGGTGACCACTGTCCACTGGCAACATGCCCTACCCAACCAGGGATTGTGGTGAAGGGTTGCCCAGTTGTTCAGTGACAGGAATTCTTAGTTACTTCCTCTTTACAGGTCCTTTAGCAGAAGTACGCATGTCATTTTATTTGCAGCTTGTGAGTTGCTACTAGGTGCATTTTGTTGGTATGTGATGAGATGTCATAATTTCTTAAAAAAAAAATGTCATAATTTCTTAAATTAAAAATGTCATAATTTCTTAAAAAAAAAATGCCAATGCGATTTTGGAAAAAATAATAATTATGTCTTATGTTACAACTTAAAAAAAAAAACAACTAAAAATTCTTATTTGGTCGCTTCATATAATGTATTGTGCATTATATAAAACGAAAATCAATTCGATCAAATTAATTCTTATTTCATCATCTGAAATGTACTTCAAAGATCCTCTGGTTTGAGTTCATTCTGAGTTGTTTGAACAGAAATTGACTTCAAAAGTCCTCTGATTAGAGTTTGTTATGAGTTGTTCGCACAAAATCGTACTTGGTTCTTCTTGAATATACATGGGATTAACTTCAACAACTTGAACTATTTTATGTTTTTATGTGCTGACTTGAGAACCTCAAGATCCCAAATCCAATTGAAGTATAGTTTCTTCACTTCATTTGTCTATATATATATATATATATATATAAATTGTGTATAATAATATACAAACGGAATCTTTAGGGGAAAGTAAACCAAAAGAAAAGAAAAAGATTAAAGAAAAAGATTAACTCTGTTTCTTGTACTTAAAATGTATGTTTTGGAGGGTAGAAGATGAGAATGACACAGAAAAGCAAAATTATAAATGATTAAACAATTGGTGTTGATAAAGGCCGGCTTCGACGCAGGGCTTTGCATGGACTGGTCAACTTTGCTACATAATCTGACCTGAACACTACATAATCTTTGAAGTAAAATGTGACCAAAATATCAATCAAATTAATTTTTTTCCTTTTAATTGTTGTTGAAAATAGAATTGATATTGGCTTGATGGTAATTAATTATCTTCCCAAGTTAAAGCTGACGTTAAGATTTGTTTTATTATCAGAGATTTTAAGTATAGAATAATAAAAAAGAAAAGATAATATATCTAAAATAATAATTAACAATGAGAAAATAGTTTATATAAAAAGGTGAAAAAAAATAGTAAGTAAAAGTTAATTATCAAATTTATAATGTGTGACTATATATATATGTGTGTGCGTGTGTAACATTTTATTCAAAATGAATGAATATGAAAAATGAAAAATTGAAGGAAAATTAATTTTTGAAATACGAAAGTTGAAAATTTTTATAAAAAAATTGTTTCAATTTACATAAAATATTAAATTTTCATATAACCATGCAAAATGCTCTTAGAATAACATATGACAACATAATATTAAAAAAATTTAAAGGTTCAACTTTATTATTACAATATATGTGGTTTCATCTTTTGATAAAATTAGTTATGTGGTTTTTTTTAGATATTTTTGTATTTTATATTTTTTTTTTATTTTAATACCCTTTTTAACAAATATTGTTTAAAATATGTAAAAATAATATGTATTTTAAATGCTAAAATCATATAATTAATGAATGATATATCATTCAACTAATTACAATAAACTCAAAAAAAATCAAGTTTAAAATTTATTTTTAATTTTATTATGGAACAAAAGAAATAATTTTTAAAATAAATTTATAATATTTTTAAAAGTAACCAATTGGTTAGATTGATCATACATCATATATAAAATAAATTCAATAATATATAAATATTTTCTCATAAAATAATAATGACATTAGTTAGAGGGTATTAGAATGTAAAAAATTATAAAATACAAAGTACTTAAATGTTAAAAAATTACATGACTGGTTTTGCCAAAAAATAAAACCATATGGATCAAAATTGTACTTATTCCTTATATTAATATACGTCGTAGCAAAGCGATCGTGGGTGAATAAAGCTACTGCACAAATTTCGTAAAAGTTGTATTATTTCTTGAAGACATGAAAATATGAGAACAATACTCGCTATTTATAGGGTGATACAACCCAAACTCTAAATTAAGGGTCTATTTGTTTAAACTATTTATAACAGCTAATAGCTGATAACAGTTGCAGATAGCGGATAGTTGATAGTTGTTAGCTGATAAATATGAACTGCTAAAATTTTGTTAGTTGTTATTGTTTGTATGTCAAATAACCATTAAATGTACAATTTATTTGTAGATATAATTTCATATATTTCTTATAATATTTTTTTAGCTATGCAAATTATTTAATATATATATATAAAATAATAATAATAATAATAATTTATTGTCTTTAATTTATATATTATTAAAATAATTAATAGAAATTATTTAAAAATAAATTTTAAAATATAAATATTTTTGTATAATTTTTTAAAATTAATTATAGTTATAAATATTATAATTATTTAATTATTAATCATAATTTACAATAATATTTATTTAATTATGAACTATAAAAAAATTAATTACATACATTTAATTTAAATGAATTTATTTGTTATTAATTATTTTTTATGAGTGTAAAATAGTCTGAATAAAAAGTAAATACAAATCGATAGCTGATAGGAAAATGTTTCAAAATAGAGCTTATAAAATTAGCAGCTATTTTGAACAAAATCAACTATCAGCTGGTGATTTCAAAATTTTACCAAACACTTAAATTGTAACTGACTGAGGAAAAACTTCAAATCAATCGGCTAAACCAAACGCTCTTTAAATGGAAATAAAATAAAATAGGAAAGTTAAATTCTATTTTAGGTAGAAAAACCAAAATAGGAACAAAAATAAAATCCTAATTAAATATAAAATTTTTTCTTATTAAATTTAACTAAATAGAAAAATTAAATCATATAATAATTTAAATAATAATAGTAGTAATACAAGTAGTAATAAGTATATATTTGGAAGCATTTTCATCTATTGGATTTTTAAAAGCACGACAGAAATTGAGAAAAGAATGATTTTATACGTACAATATAACTTATATCAAATTGTAACCACAAAATCATTTATTGTAAAAAAAGTGATAATATTATCAAAAACTTATTCATATGTTTATTTTTTAAAGATGTTTTTTTTAGAAAATATCAAATAGGAAGATTCTCACATAAACTCTAAACTATAGGACAAACCACAAGTGGACTATGTGATTCAGGCAATAATGTTGACAATATATATGGTGTACATTGGTCAAGGATCCTTGTTCTTGATTTCTAAGAATTAATGGAAATATTAGGACCTCGTTTAGAGCTTCAGTTTTTTTAGCAACTCTAACTTGAAATATTGAAAAGTGTCTACATACATACCATTGAAATATAGCTGTCAATTTGCTAAAAATTGATGATGATGATATATATTTATATATATATAAAATATACGTCCTTTTATGTGGTATTGGGTAATGTTCATGCATCCATCTCGAGGAAGGATTTAGAAGAAGAAAAAAAAAACAAATTAAAGAAATAAAGGGAAAGGGTGTGAGACATCCATGGCAACAAGCTCCAAGGAGGAGTCAGTCTCTCAATTTCATGTTCATAAAAAAGGTATGATTATACGTAGCTTGAGTTTTTCTTTTTCTGTTTTTTTTCCCTCCCTTTTAACTCTCTTCTTTGGTGTATATTTTGAGTTACATGATGGGAAATAATTGGCTCTTCATGCTCTCCATTCTATCAGGAACATAACACATAAATTTATTTCATTTCATTTCTTTGTGTGTTTGTAAAATGCTGGCCTAAAAGAATTGTGATATACAAGCACATTTCTAAGATCTTGATGGAGGATTAATTTGATATACTTTACATAGCTTTTTCTTTTCGGGAGATTTTTACCTACATTCAGACCAATTATTGGATATATATATTTTATGATAGGCCTATGAAGATATAAAACATCATAAATCCAACAATCCTTCTTTTCTACATATTTATATAATTTCAATTTAAATTTTATCACTAAACTAAACCATCAACGGGAAAAAGCCAAAACCTCCGGTGACTATCATAAAATAAATAGAAATAAAATTTTTATCTACTTAAGTCGTATTACATCCAGCTTTTAAGTTTATGACATGTATAAACTACAAATTTACTGATAAGTGTAAAACATTAAAAATATGTGTAATACTTCAAATGTTTTTGTTTTTGTTATGCAGGAGATGATGAAGAAGTTGATGACAATCCTATAGAGGAAGTGAGACTGACAGTTCCGAT
Organism: Mallotus repandus; assembly: GCA_949671775.1. Classification (NCBI taxonomy): domain Eukaryota; kingdom Viridiplantae; phylum Streptophyta; class Magnoliopsida; order Malpighiales; family Euphorbiaceae; genus Mallotus; species Mallotus repandus. The sequence goes on from CATIWM010363854.1 coordinate 8,095, forward strand.
CACCGATGATCCTACTCTACCGGTGTTAACATTCAGAACGTGGGTTATTGGATTGATAGCATGTGCGCTCCTTGCTTTTGTGGACCAATTTTTTTGGTACCGTACGAATCAGCTATATGTTGGTTCAATATCAGCACAAATTGTGTCTCTGCCACTTGGAAAGTTGATGGCTGCAGTGCTTCCGAAGAGGAATATCAGAATTCCATGGACAAAACAGTCGATTTCATTGAATCCAGGGCCTTTCAATATGAAAGAACATGCTTTGATAACCATCTTTGCAAGCTGTGGAGCCAACGGTGTATATGCCGTTTACATTATCAATTCTCTCAAGGCCTTCTATAAGAGGCCTATTAATCCTGTTGCAGCTATGTTGCTAATGCAAACAACTCAGGTACAGACGTACATCCTGAAAATTGTAAGAACTTTAATCAGCATTAACGATTATTTGATGTGCAAATTAAATTTGATTCTTGCATTGTGTTGAAAAATTAAATTAGTTGCTTGGATATGGATGGGCTGGCATGTTCCGAAAATTTCTTGTAGATTCACCATATATGTGGTGGCCTGCAAACCTCGTCCAAGTCTCTCTATTCAGGTATATTTTCTCCTGATTGTCGCAGTGGATCATTACACAAACACTGCCTGTTAATCTGCAAGCAGAAAATGATTGGCTTAATCCTGTTGAGTTATTGCGGCTATATAGTTGCAATAGACAAGCCTGACAGAATTTATATAACAGCTTACAATGATCATGGAAATTGCAGGGCATTTCATGAAAAAGAGAAGAGACCAAGAGGAGGGCTCACCAGAATGCAATTCTATGGAATAATTTTCGTATCAAGCTTCGCTTATTATATCATTCCAGGATATCTTTTCCCTTCATTGTCTGCTCTTTCCTTTGTATGTTGGATATGGAAGGACTCCATCACTGCGCAACAAATCGGATCAGGGCTAAGCGGCCTTGGCATTGGCTCCTTCGGCCTTGACTGGGCGACTGTTAGTAGCTTCTTGGGGAGCCCTTTAGCCAATCCATTCTTTGTAATTGCAAACACTATGATTAGCTTCGTCATAGTTATTTACATTTTGGTGCCCATCACTTACTGGTCCAATACATTTGATTCTAAGAAATTCCCCATCCTTTCGTCTGACACTTACGACAGTGACGGTCAGATATACAACATTTCGCGGATTCTGAATGAGAAAAATTTTGATATTAACTTGGTTGCTTACAATAATTACAGCAAGCTCTATGTTAGCATTGTATTTGCCTTCGTATATGGGTTCAATTTTGCAGCCCTGACGGCTACTCTTTCGCATGTTGCACTATTTGAAGGAAAGTAAGTTCTATACCTACATTAATTCTTTACTGTAATTAATTCTTTACTGTAAATACACTTTTGGACCTCATTATCCAATGACCATATAATATACGTGCACAGGAATATTTGGAAAATGTGGACTATGACTAGAAGTGCAATGAAAGATCACTTTGGTGATGTTCATATGAGACTGATGAAGAATAACTATGAGTCAGTTCCTGAATGGTGGTTCATGGTGATCTTGTTGATATCCGTTGCTCTATCACTTCTCACCGTAGAAGGTTTTAATAGACAACTACAACTTCCTTGGTGGGGGCTTCTTCTAGCTTGTGCTATTGCGCTCTTCTTTACCTTGCCAATTGGAGTTGTTCAGGCAACAACAAACATGGTACCGTATTGCAATGCACGCTCTTGACGATTTTGAATTTATGCAATTGAGGCTAGTAGTCTTAAGTCGCCCAGTTACTGACTTTTGACTATACACAGCAAATGGGTTAATTACATCCATAGTATCCAAAATTATCGCTATTTCCCATTAAACGACCCAAATTTCATTTATCCCACAAAACTTTTCATGTTGGAATGGATCCCACAAAAGTGTCTCGACACAGAATTTGGTCACCGGTGATGACGTGAATGCTGACATGTCATCTGACAAAAAGTAGTGGCCATGTCAACTGAGGGTTAATTACACCTACGGTACCCAACCTTTTCACTAGTTCCTAATAAAATATCTAATTTTTATTTTATCACTTAAAATCTCCTAATGTTTCTCATGAATCCCACAAAACTATATAATGACACATTACAGTCGCCAGTGATGATGTAGATGCTGACGTGTCAAGTTTTTTTTTTCTGATTCATTCCAGTTGGATATGTATTTCGAGCCTCATCAATACAAAGTACATATCCAATCAGCGTTTTTATTGATGAGACCCGAAGTACATATTAGGGAGCTGTGAACTTATAATGGATAAGGAGAAAGAGAAGAGTATGTACGCTAATTTTTTATGTTTGAGGATTTTCATATAATGTTTGATAGAATGCATGAAAGAGAAAAGTGAGTTGCAAATTATGATGGCTTTGAAGTTTCTTTGGGAAGCTTGGTAAGGAGATAGTAGTAGTGGGGCTGACGTGGCTAGTACTTTTTTTGTCAGATTTTGAGTTATTAAAAAATTTGAACGTCAATATCCACATCATCATTGGCGATCAGAATGTGTCATTGGATAGTTTTATAGAATTCGTGAGAAACGTTAGGAGGTTTTAAATAACTAAATGAAAGTTAGATATTTTACTAGGAACTAGTGAAAATGTTGCATACCGTGAGTGTAACAGATGACATCATCACCAATGACTGGATTCTGTGATGAGGCTCTTTTATGGGATCCATTCGAGCACTTAGGAAGTTTTGTGGGACAAAATAAAATTTGGTTGTTTAATGGGAAATAGCGATAATGTTGGATACCATAAATGTAATTAACCCCACAGCAAATGGGGCTAATGTCTAATAAAATATTTTTTATGAAACAGCAAATGGGGATAAATGTGATCACAGAGTTGATTATTGGATACATGTATCCTGGCAAGCCTCTTGCTAATGTGGCTTTCAAGACCTATGGCTTCACCAGCATGGTTCAGGCACTCACGTTTATTCAAGACTTCAAATTGGGCCACTATATGAAAATCCCTCCAAAATCCATGTTCATTATTCAGGTAAATTTACATTAATCACTTCTTCCTCTCTTTTTTTCTGCTATCATTTTTTTTCCTGTTTGTTTAAATGTTTTGGTTCTAGTGAATGCATTTGACAATAATAATAATTTGTGTGTAAAGTTGGTTGGAACAATAGTTGCTTCAACTATCTGCTTTGCAACAGCCTGGTGGCTTCTCTCAACTGTCGAAAATATATGTAGGCCTGATTTACTACCTGATGGAAGCCCCTGGACCTGCCCCAGCGACGACACTTTTTACAATGCTTCAATCATATGGGGTGTCATAGGCCCCCGCAGAGTGTTCGGAAATTTAGGTGTGTACTCAACGATGTATTGGTTCTTCCTGATTGGGTTTCTTTCCCCATTTCCAGTATGGTATCTTTCACGAAAGTATCCTGATAATAAGTTGATCAAGAACATCCATATGCCGATTTTCATATCGGGATTCATAAATATGCCAACAGCAAAACCTGTGCACTTCTGGTCCTGGGGAGCTGTTGGAACTGTGTTCAACTACTACATTTATAAAAAGAACAAAGCATGGTGGGCTAGACATAATTACATCTTATCAGCTGGTCTTGATGCTGGTGTTGCAATCATGGGAGTAATCATCTTCTTCACTCTTCAAGCCAAGGATATCTACGGACCTGAATGGTGGGGTTTGGACAGTGATGACCATTGTCCATTGGCATCATGCCCTACTCAACCTGGGATCAAGGTGAAGGATTGTCCTGTTACTTGAAATGATGCACTCACAGGATTTTAACATAATAATTTTTTCAGATACCGAGTTGTATTAATCATTGATGATTTTTTTGAAATTGTAATTAGTTGGATGATCAATATGATGATTAGCATTAAAACCAGACTGTTAATAGTGATTACGAGTTGCTAAAAATTTATTTATATAAAGTACAAAACTTGCATTGAAACCACAGTTAATAGACGAGCTCTGCAACACAGGAAAGCTCTTTTTTATTGTGGTGACTTTATTTATTAGTTTTGGGTTCATCGTTAATTTTCTTTTGCATAGCTACTCTCATTTCTATTGCCACCACCTATTGTTCCTCCTCCAATACCACTACCATAATTACCACCCTTAGTCGAACCTCCACCGGTAAATGAACCCCAGCTTCCATTGCCACTATCGGAATCTCCACTTCAGATCGACCCTCCAAACGATCCAGTGTCGGCTCCATCTACAGAACCTCCACCCCTGACCCCTAGCTTCCACTGCCACAACCAGAATTTCCACTTCCAATCGACCCTCTAAACTATCCAGTGCCACCTCCATATACATGACCTCCACCAGCAAATGAACCCCAACCTCCACTACCATCACCGGAATTTCCACTTCTGATCTACCCTCCAAACGATCCAGTGTTGCCTCCATTTACAGAACCCCTCCACCATTAAATGAACCCCAGCTTCCACTGCCACTTCGAAAATTTCCACTCCCAATCGATCCTCCAAACGACCTCCACCGCTAAACGAACCAACCTCCACTGCCACTACTGTAATTTTCAGTACCAATGGACCCTCCTGACGATCCAATGCCGCCTCCATCTATAGTTCCTCCACAGGTAAATAAACCCCAGCTTCCATTGCCACTACCATAATTACCAGTCTCGAACGATCCACTACCCTCTCCATCTATAGCACCTCCAGTGGTAAATGAACAGCCGCCAACCGGCACTTTATATCCATTGCCACCACCAAGATCACCACTGCCAATATTTTTGTAACTTCTGCTATCTTTATTACTACTGTTTGTGAAGGGTATTATTTGGATCTCATCAGACCAAATACCATCGTCGAAACTATCATCACAACCGTAGTGGTGTGCAAAAGAATCCTGTGAGAAAAACTGAAGTTGAAACTTAGTAACACCAAGAAACCCATCAAGAAACTTTTTGCAGAAACCATTTCCTTGAATTTGCTTCTTGCTAAATTTGCATGGAACTAATAAAGATTTAGGTGTGAATATATAGGAAGCTTTAGCATGGCATTGAAGAAGATAAAAGAAGAATTAAATGGTTTGGTCCTAGAATCTGGAATCTGGAATCTGGAATCATAGTGTTTGCATGAGTCAGTAAGACATGAACCAACCATTAGATATGAAACCTTATTTTCATCTTTTTCCTTTGGTGGCTTATGTGGAGTATTCTGAATTTGCCTGAAATGAAAATTTCGTGATGTTGGCAGCAGAATATTGAAGAAAAAATAACGAAATCGTTTCAGGAATGTGCCTTAAATTTTGATGGGTTCCTCACTTTGTAGACTATATTGTTCGTTGCCCAGGCGTCAGGGTTGGACCAAGCATTTTTAAGTCCAGCAGGAATTAATTACGAACTCCAAGACAATGTGAAAATTTCTTATCTTGGATTTTCCAAAAAAATAAAAAAAATTCTTGTCTTGGGCAGACCAAAAGGAATAAATCTTACATTCCAGGCCATATCCTTAATAAAGTGAATCTTTTATAAAAGAGAATTTTACATGAATGCTTAAAAAATAGGTGCCATTAACATCAAACGTCCCACACTTTTAAAATATTACATGCGTACCCTATTTTTGTTAAAAATTACACGCATGTCTTGCTTTTTATTTTTCGTCACTTCCATTTCTTCACCTTCTTCTTCCTCATTCACAATCATCATCATCATCATCATAATCATCTTCTTCTTCTTCTTCCTCCTGCACATTAATTTTCAGCTTGATTTACTTATTTTGATTAACCCCACTTTTCATATAATTAGGTCTTCTTCCTATTTGTTTTCTTTTTAAAATTTTTCTTTGGCTCTTTTCACTACCTAAATCTTTCTATTTGCATGATTGGTTATCTGGGTTCATTTTACTTTTCGCGTTTATTGTTTCTTTTGCTTCTTTTTTTGGAGGTTGAATTGAGTTTTGGTTCTGTTTTTCAAGGGAGATTTGAGGAATCAAGACACAGCTAAACGTTTGGCAATAATTCGTAAGGTATGGTGTTTTCTGTTTTCGGATTTTGAGTTTTTTCTTTTTTCTCTTTCTAGGTTTCATTTTTTTTTTGGTGTGTAAAAGATGGATGAAGCCTACTAGATTTGTTGTGATGAAAATTTCTGAGTATGGGTAAAGTTCAAATTTTGTTTTGACCTGTGTATTTAGTGAGTAAAATTCATGATCTGAGCATAACAAAACATAAAGTTCAAAGAAAAAGAAAAGAAAATCAAATTTTGTAAAATTTATTATCTAATTATCTATGGTTTTATACGTCTATTTACACTAGAAATTGCATGACAATATTGTTATATTAACTAGTGTATTAATGTTGGAGATAAAGGCCAATTTTGATTTTGCCTTTATTTGAGAAATGAAATATAAGACAGACTTAAACACAGAAACACTAATTTCCTCAACACTTTTTAGCATTATAATGATGTTTTCCAAATTAGAATTATCGGCCAAGTTGGTTGTCTTGCAATTCTTCTCCTGTTTTCTCAAACTTCTTAGATACTTTGAGATCAGTTTCTTTAATTTTTGCTTGGAAACCATGTATGCATCAACTTCATTGATGACATGTTCTTTATATTTTTTCTTCTGATAGATGATTGAATCACTTACAGGCATTCCCTCATATATTAGAAAAAATCTATAGTAGTGCTACACATATCCAACAGCCTTAAGGATCCATTCAAAGCCTCCTTTAAAGAAAGAGTTTGTTGGGTTGACGGTAGTTAAAGAAAATCATTAAAAAACTCATATAGCTTCTTTAAGGCCACCCAATTTGTGGCCAATTAATATTGATTATGATGTCTTTAACTTGTGAAGCTGCTCCTTTACACTTACAGTAATAGAATGAGATCTAGAGGGCAAACTAATCGAACGAAGATGAAAAGAAGCCATTTTTTTTCTTAGTTTGCAAAGGGCAGCTATTAAAATGTGAATATACAAGTGGTCTTGCTGTTTTAGCCAACCTATTGTACCTCTTATAAGCAACAAGTCCCTTTCTTTTATAGTTTCAAGTTTTATGACAGATCCACTAATTTCTCATCATTGTCTTGTTGCCAAATTGCTAATGGATTATAATATTGCCAAATTCATTTTCATATTGTTGAATGCTAGACACGTTCACCAATTGGGGAACACAAGTGCTTGAAAAAGATGTGTGTTTTTCTATTAGATTGACTTTATAAATTGATGATGGTGTATTTTCTCATTGAAAAGAGAAAATTTAATCATGGATGAGATTTCACCTATTCTATAGATGTCTTTGTGTTCTTTTAACATAAGAATATTTTCTTTTCCCAACTGCTGCAGTTGCTTTTTTTTCTTTTTTTTTTTTTGAAATTTTGAGCCAAATTTTTTATTTCTTCTACTATATACTAGTCTTCGCACATCCAAAAATACTTATTTAGGATTCATGTAATAAAATAACTCACCGAAGGGAATAAAATTACTATTCACTAGCCTACCCCCCCCCCCCCACACTGAACACCAACCCAATGGTCCTGCATCAGAGATATAGCAGCGAACAGAAGCGAGCCCCAGCAAGGGAGCGAAGTGAAGTGCACTGAGCGAAGCGATCTCTTTATGGTTTACTCGGATCAACTAGCTAAACTGGGGTTAGAGCGCACATGTACCCCTCTTAAGATAGGATGCATGTCCTGAAAGACAAATAGGCTCTTTAATCAGTCCTATAGCCCACCTTCGTCTCAGTGAAACTAGGTTAGGAGAGAACTATCTAAATTATTGATTTTCTTTTATTATTTTGTACCAATATTCACATATTTAGAAATATTTTTACAATTTAATTGTTTGGCTTCAAAATAAAATATAATTTAAATGTTCTCTTTACTATTTTCCTTCTATCAAAAGTATATTTTCTGAATATTATTTGCATATGATACAATCAAACAAGTATATTATCTGAATCTTATACGTATCTGAAACTCAAAATAGTATCTAAAATTTAAAACAGTATCTGAAACTCAAAATAGTATCTAAAATTTAAAACAGTATCTGAAACTCAAAATAGTATCTAAAAATTAAAAATAATATCTCATACTCATAAATACAGTATACTATCTGAATATTATATGTATGTGAAACTTTAAAATCGTGTCTGATACTAAAAACAGTATATTATCTGAATATTATTCCAATATTTTCCTCCAACCCAAAGTATACTTTCTTAAAAACAGTATGTTTTCTGATTACTATTTGTATTCGAAACTCAAATTTATATTACACAACAAGTTTAAGAGTTGATAAAGAAAGATACTTAAAACAATATATTTTCCGAAAATTATTCGTATATGAAACAATCAAAATAGTATATTTTCTAAATATTATTCGTATCTGAAACTCAAAACAGTATCGAAAACTCAAAACGGTATCTGAAAATTAAAAACAGTATCTTAAACTCATAAATACAATATATTTTTTGAATATTATTCGTATATGATACAATAAAAATAGTATATTTTCTGAATATTATTCGTATCTGAAACTCAAAATAGCATCGAAAACTTAAAACATTATCTGAATATGATAATTTGAGTAAGTATTTATTGTTGAAAAAATAATATCAAACTAATATATATATAAATATACAAATTTATATTTCAAAATATTTTTCTAGCATATCTGAAATTTTAATTATTTATTAAAACTAATATGAGTTATAAAATTTAAATATGTCGATTATAATATATGAA
>CATIWM010363889.1:0-14966 GCA_949671775.1 Mallotus repandus
CTTTGACCTTAGGCGACACGGTCATCCATATATAGTTGGTTAGAGTTTGTTACCGTTTACATACCTGTGCTAGCCATGTATGGGTATATGGCGTATGGTGGCTCTAGTCGGTTATATGTAGGGATGAGTGATCGGCCAAGATGGAATTCGTTACCTGGAGTGAACCGAGATAAAATCCTATGTTATCTAAGTTGTTCTCGATGAATAAGTACCTAGCTAGGTCAAACTTGACTTAACCAAAAAGAGTTCTCGGTGCTAGAAAGTGTTTCTAGTAGAAGTCAAGTTTTTTCGAGAATTAAACTGAATATAAGGTCATATGATTGAGGCAATTAGAGTTTGACTGACCATGACTCTAGCCAATGTCGGGATCTTAAAATGAAGGGACATTGAGTGAACGGTAATTATTTTCTATGGTTCATGTGAATCTACGGATAACAATCATTTCCAATTGGGTAGTCGTGACATTTATGCTGGGGGTCACTCACGACTTATGGAAACTAAATGTGATTAATTGGGATTTTCACATTTAGCTTGGAAAGAGTTTCTAACAATATTAAGAGTTAATATTATTTATTTTCCATTGCCATTTGAACGTGAACCTAGTAAGTCACAAACATAAGAGTAGCATAGATAATTATAATAATTAATTTGATTATTTAATTAAAGTGTTTAATTAATTAATTAATTAAATTAATTGAATTGAATTTTCGCTTGTGTGGGGATCTAGCATATCTCGAAATCTAATTCAACGGTTAGGACTATTAAATATTAATTTGGATTTAATTTAATATGTGATATTAAGTTTAAGGACTAAATTAATATTTGTCACTAATACTAGTTTGGATATGGACCATGAGATGGGCCATATACATGTAGCTTAATGGATGATGGATGGGCTGAAATAATTAAGTGTATTAGTGAGAATGGCTTTATTTAAGTGTTAAATAATGCCCATAAGACTAATTAGTGGATGTTGTAGAGATGGGCCTATTTAAGAGTTAAATAAGCCCAAGCCTAAGCCCACTTACTAAAGGAGGTGCCACCTAAGCATGTGACATGGTGGCCACATAAGCATTGCTTTACATGCAATGTGATTACATGGTTGACAACATGGAGATGTGTCATCAGCATGCACCTTAAGTTAGTGGTGTTTCTCTACATGCATGAGGTAGCTTATTTTACACTTAAAGTGAAAAAGTAAGTGCATGTATGAGATTGCTTATCCTACACTCAAGCTTGAGTTAGTGGAGAATCTCTACACATGAAAATTAGTATCTTATATATATACACTAAGTTAGTGGAGTTTCTCTACGCACTTCTATTATCACTTACATTTGAGAGACATTAAAAACACTGATAGAAAAATAAGATTTAAGTCTTCTTCTTCTTCTTCTTCTTTCTTCTAAGTGTTGTAAGTGTGTGAGTGAGAGATGCAAGAGTTATATTTCTTCATAAGTCCATTGTCATCATCCCTTGTACAAGATTTGTGCAAGTGAAGGCTACATCTATCAAAAGGAGGCAAGAAGTCCTACATCTTCCAAGCAAAGAGATGAGCTCTTCAAGCTTTTGGGTCACCACAAAAAGGAGCTTAGGGGTAGAGATTCTTTAAAAGCTTGGAGTCATTCTGGTGCCACTTTTGTGTTTCAAGCTAGAGGCTTTACACTTGGAGAGCTAGGAGCTTGTAGATTTGCATCAACCATTTCCTAAAGCCTATCGAGCGTGCTACCGACATTCGAAGTGTGTAAGAGTTACTAAACTCTAGATGTAGGTCTCTTGCCATGCTTTGTGTTTTGGTTGTTTTGTGAATCTTTGATTTTTGTTGTCTATTAAGCATGCAAGTAAATTAGTTGTGTAAATTAAATGTGTTGTAATCTTGGTAGTTTTTGGAATTCTTTCCTTTCATGCAAAGATTACACACTAGGAAAATTTTTTGAAATTTATCCTAACTGGTTTCGTGCTCACACCATGTTATATTCTGGTGTGTGTGTGTAATCAATTTCTTTTAAGAGAGCATTCTTGACGAATCCCTCTTTGCAAAATAATAGGACCCAATTCACTACCATCATATAAAATAGAATAATGCACTGAAGTAAGGCACATCATCACCTAATCTAACCAACGAGAGGGAAAACCCATCTGACCCATAATATTTCTGACAAAAGACCACTCAATACGATCGTAGGCCTTAGACATATCCACTTTTAATGCAGCAAAACCATCATTTCCCTGTCTCTTCCTATTTAAAAAATGAAAATTTTTTGAAGTTATATGATATTATCTGTCAGCAACCTATCAGCACAAAAGCACTTTGAACCTTAGAAATTAGACTTGGCAAAGTACCCTTTAAATGATTCGCCAACATCTGGGAAATGGTTTTATAAATGACATTGCATAGGGAAATGGGACAAAGATCAGAAATAAATTATGGGTGCTTCTTCTTTAGGATAAGCATAATAGTCATTTTATTGAAGATCTCCGGCAATGAGTTGGAATGAAGAATTTTCAAACAAGCAGCAGTAACATCTTATCCTATCACACCCCAAACCTTCTGAAAAAGGTCGGGTTTAAGCCATCCAAAATTGAGAACTTGTCTGGATGCATCGAGAAGATTGTATCTTTGACATCTACAGGAGAAAAATCAGCGCAAATAGACTCTTTACTCTAATCATCCAAATGAACATCTACACAATCTAAAATCACAGTATCATCACAACCACGTGATTCAAATAAATCTTTAAAATAGGAAGCGATAAGAGTAGCCGAACCTGAGTCCTTTGAACACTAATTCCCATTATTATCTTTCAACTTAGTAAATAAATTTTGCTTCTTCCTTTGGGAGGTCGATAGATGAAAAATAACGAGAACTACTATCCCTTGATTTAAGCCAATATTATTTTGCCCTATGACGCCAGTAAACATCTTACTGAGCTAAAACAAAGTTATACCGTAGCTTTACTTAAGCAAGCACTCTAATAGAGTCTGCATCCCTCTTAACTCGTAACTGCTTCATCTGATGCCTACACTTATCCAACTATGATTTAAATTTATTCTGTAACTCACCTCCCCAGTAAAAAAGATCTCTGCCATAATTATCAAACTTCTTCGAAAGGGATAAGCCAACAATACCATTCTAACTATGAAGAACAACCTCACCATAATCTTTCTCATAAAGCCAAGCATTTTCGAATCAGAAATGAAACACTCGAGAGATGGAACTAGACACAGCAAAATCCAAGAGAATTGGAGAGTGGTCAGAAGTAGATCCTTCAAGATTTTGAAGCTTAACAAAATTAAACACATTTAACCAATGCACAAAATCTTACACGCTATCAAGCTGCTCCTCAACGCCATCCACTTGGTCTCTATGCATTTCCCATATAAAAGGGTAGCCATCCATCTCAATATCAACTAGAATATTGTCCTTCATAGCACTACGAAAACCCTCCAATAACCAAGAGAGGTGCACGATCTTTCCTATCTTCTCTGAAGCACTGAGGATGTTATTAAAATCATTGATGCAGTACCAAGGGAGAGTAGACTTAAAACTGAGTTAACGCAGAAGATTCTAAGATTTAGGTCAATTTCTTCTATCTTAATTCCCATAGAACCCTGTCAAATGCCACTCTACCAAACCTGAAAGCTTCACCACAACATCTATATGATTTTTTGAGAAACTAAGCAAATTAACTGAACCCCTCATCTTTCCAAAACAAGGCTAGCCCAGCAGCATGACCTAATGGATCAACTGTAAAGGCCCCTTCAAAACCTAGAGCCACCCGAACCTTATCCACCTTGACCCGAGGAACCATAGTCTTAATTACAAACACAAACTTGGATTTTTTTAGCTAAACAAGCTCTTTTAAGACTTGTACTGTGCGTGGTGAGCCCAGCCCACGACAGTTTCAACTTAAGGTTGTCATTGGGCTAGGTGGGCTTGGGATCCAGGGCCCACCGTTACTAAGTTTTTTGGATCAGATTGGTCTTTATAAACACCAATAGAAGCCTCCTCATCCATTCCAACACTATCCTCTCCATCATGAACCCTGCTCCTTTTAGAATCCACCACAGTCACACCTTCCTTATTTAGCTTCACCTTATCATTAAGAGGCACCTCATCCATAACCATATAAGCCATTGATTTCTCGCCCATAACTGACCCTATTTTCACGCCATCACTACCCCAAATTATGCCTTGACCATCTCCTACTACCTTAGTAGGATTCTTGCCTTTCAAACTTTCTAAAATCGTCCCTAATCCCCCCCCCCCCTGAACCACCATCACCATCAATTTTTCAGAGTTGACTCCGATCATAGCCATTTAGCATCGGAATGAAGTTGTTGTTTACAAAAAGAAGCACGCATCCACACCGCATACGGTAACTCCTTCTTTGGAATAGGATTATAAAAAAAGTTGGCATAAAATTTGTCAGTGTGGCCTATGATTCCACAATAGAAACAAAACGTAGGCAAGTATTCATACTGAAATTTTATCCATGCCCAAGCACCTTCAGACTTATTGATTCTCATCTTACTATGCAAAGGCTTATCAATTTCCAATTCAACTATGATTCGCATATATTTGCGCCAGGACACCCCAAAGTTGTTTAGATCATTGGTAACATATTTGCCAATGAAATCTCCGATGCTGCGACTCACTTTCTTGAACATAAACCCGACCGGAAGATCATGGACTTGAACCCACATAACAATCTTAGTCGAAAAGCATTGTTTCGGTTGTTCACCTGGAAGCAATCTGTGCACCAATAAAGGGTCCTGATTAAATTTCCATGGACCATTGTCTACCAGCCTCCTTATGTCTAACTCGTGAAAGAACTGAAACATGAAAAGGTTCTCATCCAGCTCTTTGATGACTACCCCTTTCACTGGTTTCCATAATGAAGCCAACATATGTTGCATAGAATCCAAATGAATCGACCCTTCAGTGAGAAATCGACCAACCAGACAGCACCAAAAATCATCCTCGGCCTGCTCCACTTAATCTTCATCAACAGTCAGAGACATATTGGCATAAGCCTCTTCAATGGGAGTATTATCCTGGCTTGAAGAAGCCATTTGTAGAATATAGCAATACAAAAACTAACAAAACTACTTGTAGAGAAATTCAAGTAACAATAGAACATAAAAGGACATGAATAATTATTAGAAAATGATTGAGTTTAAGAAATCTTCACAAGGGAAACAACGAAAAAACCCAAAGGACAAGACTTCCACTCAATATATGTGGTAAAAATTAAATGAATGCAAATATAAATATAAATATTGTAAGGCTCTAACATGGGGATGGTTCCTAGGCTAAATTCTAATATATTTGAGAGGTGAAAATATGAATTTATATATAAACATTAAAAAAAATTTATTTATTACTATTAGTTATATTATTTTGGTTTGTTAAGAAAAAAAATAGAATTCATATTTTCTATAGAAAAATACGGAATTTTTTAATCTAATTTTTTTATATTTTTAAAATTAAAAACTATATTTATAAGTTGCAAGCGTGTTTTTTATTTTATTTTTTTCATTTTTCTTGAAATGTTTTTGAAGAATTTTTTAAAATTTCAGATATGGAAATGTTATATAGCTGCAGCATGCGGCCAAATTTCAGAAATATCACCAACCAAAGTCCTTGGCATCACAGTCAGAGATATCGCCTGTTTCAATATAATCTATAAAGTAACTTTAAGGAATAGATGCGGTTACATTGTAGAGTCAATTCAAGAGTTTCAGTAAAATTTGCGAGCAACTACATGAAAATCCTCAATGGTCAATTGAGCAAGGTACCAAGTTTAAGCTGGTTAAACCAAGCTCAGCTTGGAAATGGAAAATATGCTCTGCCTGAATTGGGATAAGTAGAAGGCAAATGCTGGATTTTAACTATTTAGCAGGTTTCTGAAAGCATCTTTAACATTGCAGCTGACATGCACAAATCGCCTGGTTTCTGCACAATAAGCATTCATCCACTGACAATAATTCTGCGCAGGATTTCATTTTTACATCATTCAGTTGCAAGAATTGCGTACAGACTCTCAATTTTACACCACCTACTTACAAAAAAAAAATTGTATTTTTACATCATTGACAAAAAGAATTGTGTGCTAACTCTAATACTTGTAACATTGCCTGCCTCTTTTATTTTGATATTAATTGACTTACAGAATCAGTAATTGTAAATGTAATGCATCATCATCCTATACACTCAATGATTAGTGATCACAATCACAGAAAACATTCCAATACCATCTTTAGCAGAGTCTGCAAAAGCGTCTGTCTGGAAACAGCAACAAATCATCAGAGTTCCCAACTTCTAGTTCCACTTTTTTTCTTGACTGCATCATAGAGTCACAGCACCTTGTGCACACAAAAAGTGGAGGCACTGTCTCAGAATCCTCAATGCCGCTGCAGCGAGTGTGCAGCCAAACCTCGCAGATATCACAGGCAACCATTCGCTCTCCATCATCGTCTTCAGCCCCGCATTCGCATCTTACCTTCCAGTTATCAGGTCCACTTTCACATTTCAATTCATTGTTTAAGTCTATACCATTCCCTCTCATATAAAGCTCAGCACCGGATTCAAAATTTCCGAACAGCAGCTCCTCATCCATCAGTTCTTCCATCTGATATATCTCTGTCACCTCAAATTTCTCTAGAATACAGTAAGTATCCCTCAATGCATTCTCTGCAGCTTGCTTGAGTTCTGCAACTGTGGCGTGCAACGGAAGGATAACAATCTCCCCGGGAGGCGATTCAATCTTCAGTTCATCTTTTAAATGAATGATACTGGGCATCACTCGGCATATGAATCTCAGCAACTGATCTTCTTCATCTTTAAAAGGCCACTCTTTAACGAAACGCTTGCTGTCAAGAATTGTCTGAGTCGCCAACTCCACCAGTTCTGATTCTGGGCAGTTTATCAGAACTTTCGAGTACAAATAACGCAAATCAGCATACAAATCAGCTCCTGGAACTACAGGTGCTGCTGGAAGTGGCTCTGGAACTGCTTCTACTTTTGATTCAGTGAATCTAGGAGACCTATTCTCTTTACCTAGCTCATCAATTGAGTATTCCAAAATCCTTGTTTTAGGATTCACTACACGGCGAACAACATGACCTCCAATGAGCACATTGTTCATTGATTTCAGTACATAATCAAGCAAACCAGTATCACCAATGTGCATTCTAGCTGCATCTCTCACTTCCTGCCGAGTCATCCCTCCATGACCAGTTCTGTCAGCCTTCTTCTTCGCCTTCAATGTGTCCACAATCACCCCAGCTGTATATTCAAGTCTTCTTGAAGGCCATCTACTATTCAAATTACCAATTAAAGTACTAAGCTTTCTGTATCTTTCACATTTCAGCTTCTTTTGCAATGTGGCTGCACAACTAGAAGGCTTCAAATTCGAAGCAGAAGATGAAGAAGCAGCAGCAGCGGCTAACCGGAATTTCTTCCGTGCACAAGGACAGGATTTGATGGTAAGCATAAACCTGAGAAGATCTCTGAATGTGATTAACTTGGTTTCACTCAAGTTTCTATAGTAACTAATCATCTCCTTCATTTCTTTGTAGTCATCTGTGTCGCTGAAGTCCTGAATGATCTTATCAAGTTGTAAAGAGCTAAGAATTTCAATGGCGCTGTTGTAGTGATGCTCTGTAACACCAAAGCTTCCACGGCAGAATTTATAGCCCCATCTCCCAAACCATGGATGGCCATATGCAACTCCATGAAGCAATCGAAGATCCATTGAATGCTTTTTCGAAACATCCTCAACACTGATTTTTCTACAGAAAATAAGGAAAACATAGAAATTGGTGATCCTTTTTAGGTCACTAAATTCAATGAAAGATCAATATATTTTACCTGGCTCGTAAATTTTCACAGAAACCATCCCAAAGATCCATGATTTCTCTTCCGGAGAGGGTCTTAGAACCACCTTCTCTGCCATTGATGCAGAGCAAATGACCAAATCCATTGCAGTGAATCAACCCATGTAAGATATGAGTATGGACATCAAAAACACCCTCTTCAATTCTCTTGTCCCACTCTTCATCAATAGGTATAATCACATGATACCTTCGTTTTGACACAAAATTACCACCCCAACCTAACAAATCAAGAATCCAATATCAAAAACAGCAAAAACCCAATTCAATATATCCAAAATCGAACCAAAAACAATCGACAATAACAAAATTACAGATTCAAGAACAAAGATTCAAACCTAAGACCAAGAACCCTGATCAAAAGTAAAGAAACCAAATTAAAGATAAACTAACCAGTGCATCTGCAGTGATCACAATGTGGATTTGGAGAGTAATTAGCATTCTCTTCAACGGTGTAAAGAGGCAAAACGAGGCTATTACTTTCAATCACAAGAAGAGTACACCAAATAGGCATACCATCAACACTATAATCTTCAGGTTCAGCACATTCTTTAAGAAAGACTCTAATGTTATCTCTGAAAGGACCAGTAGCATTAATTGGGCTAGCTGGGTGGTCACAAAAACTATGAAAATTGTAAATTCTTGGCCTTCTTTTCCTCTTTCTACACGTCTCAAGAAATGGTATCGACATGATATTGATCTTCAATAATTCAACTTATCATCAACCTCTGTATCTTTACTTCTCTGTTTAATCAAGAACCTGAAATTCTCACACTGTTACAGTTAAAGATTGCAGAGAAGAAGTGTCAACTGATTGGCTTGTGTGTGTGTGTGTTAGTTACAGAGCTCGAAAGAGGTAAAGAGGGGGGCTTTTGGCGCTCCATTTCGAAAGTGTCTTGTAGACGATATTGGCCTTCGATTGGAGAGAGATTTACGGGTTTGTTTTAGATCGAACGGCTAGTGTGAGGTAGAAAGTTGCTGAAGATCTTATCTAGGCCGTAGGATGGTTTGGCCGTTGACAAGAAGCGGCAATTTGGAGACGAGAATCTTTCGGGCTGACGTGGATGTGTTGAGTCATGGCTCCATTTCTTATTCTTAACGGTGCTCCAAATGATGAGCAAAATCAAATTGTGTCAACTAATAAAATATAATACTATAAATTAATCATACTTAGTCGTGCAAATTAATATATGTTTAATATAATTATTTCAAGATGTAAATTAAATGAAATAATTTAAATATATTAATTAAATAATTTTAATAACAGAATAATTATAAATTCATTAAATAATTTATATAAATTAACTGTAATGTAATTGAATGATATCGTCACAATTTTTTATGATAATTAAATGTATTAAAATTTTCACTAGTTAATCAATGTATCAACACTCATTTTTGAATTTTATTAACCCTCATCTATTTTTTTTTTTATATGCTCAAAACATAGAAAGATAAAATTTTTAAGTGGAATAAAAAAAATAAAATTAAGATATAGAGTTTGAAATATGTTGTTAGTTTGAGAAAATTTAAGTTTTTTTCAAAAAATAAAATTTTAAATCATTTTATTAACCAGCATTTAAAAATACATATTGATTAATTACATAGAATATTTATTAAATTTTTGACAGAATAATTTTAGATCTCTCTCTATATATATTTTGTTTATTTAAAGGTACAATTTAATGAATCGATCATTAATTTACTGATAAAATTAATTAAAATATAGAGATTTCGAGAATTTTCATTTATTTATTTGTTGTAGGTGTACTAACTTAGTTAATGATAAATGCAATTTTGATTGTAATTATGATACTTCTAGCTTTATGCATGACAAAAAAAATGAGATAGCCTCTAAAAATTATTCAAAATGCACCTTTAAACATGAAATTGAGTCCCATGCAAGGTGATTGATTCTAGATTTTATTCATGAGTTCGAATATTTATTTGATTTATTATTGGAGGATAGAAATTTTAAATTTCAGTATAGGTTTTGGATGGATTAATTTTACTCGTTGGAATGACCCAACCCAAGCTTATAGTTTGTCTTACATTATGCATCACATTACCATTTTATTTTGAAAGCAAATTATTTAAAGTTTAGACTAGATTGTGAGTGAGAGATATTTTTTTAAACACAGGGTTTCAATACCATTTATAACTAAGAAATACAATAATCAAATTCTTGATTTATTGAATATTAACAACTTAAAGGGAGTTGATGTCGCTAGACCACTCTCATTTTGGGATAATTTAAAAATAATCTTGATTTGTGAATTTAATTTTGATTAGATTGTGTCATCTCTTGTTGTTAATTTTTAATTATTTTAATTGGACTTTACAACAAGAAGCAACATATGATGAATAGCCAAGTAATAATCATAGAAAAAATCTTGTTTCAAAAAAAATAATAATCTTAGAAAAATTCCAATCATGTACATGTTAAAGAATGGGAAAAGATTTATGTTGTAGTCTGCGATGCTATAATGTGTCTCGGACCATGATATAATTACGATATTATACTTTGAGTTATTTTTTTAATTAAATTATTAAAAAAATTTACAAGTTACATATGTTTAAATATTTGCACGACAAATTTACTATCTACAACTTAAGTTTTGAATTTTAAAAAAAAATTTCAAAAAAATAAAAAGATAAAAAATTAATTGTTCCTACCCGCGATGTCATTGTAGACGTCGAGGGTAGAGGGTAGAGGGTAGGGACATCTATCCTTAAAGAATATATTCTTCTTTGCAAATTTCTTTGTTGGGTCGTTGTCACTTCTGCGTGACATCCGATATTAGAATTTCACCCATTAGTCAATCCTTGCTAGCTTGACATTTTGCATATACATAGCATCCACCATCGACTTGATTACTACGCAATTGAGTCAGTATTTATATTTGATCATTTTTATCTTCCCATTTCCAACTACTGTTATTGTTTTGATCATTCATTGTTCAAGTCATGAATCTTAGACAGGCCATGTTTATGTGTTCTTCTCTACCCCTATTGGGTTGTGTGGTAGGAACTCTACTTCACCTCTTCACTTCTTATGATGAGTCAACCTCAAATGATACTAGAATGGTGAAAGACAGGGAAAATGATGAAGCAGCTGCTAACATTAGAGCAGCAGATAAGCATTTCCGGCAAATCCAGCACATCCGGGGAGCTTAATTTTGATTTTTTTTTTGACAAGATCATTCACTGATCATGGTATTGGATTGGAACAACATATGTTATAAGTAGCCTGTGATTAACCTTGTGGTTTGATTTTTACATTTTCACCGGCATGTGTTATTTTGTTGTTTCTTATATGTAATTTTCAAGACTAGAGATGGATTTAGGTTATTGTTGATAAAGTATGTTAAATACAATTTTGTGCATGTAAAGCGAGGATAGCCCAGTAGTGAAGAGTTT
This sequence comes from Mallotus repandus, assembly GCA_949671775.1. NCBI lineage: Eukaryota > Viridiplantae > Streptophyta > Magnoliopsida > Malpighiales > Euphorbiaceae > Mallotus > Mallotus repandus. The sequence continues at coordinate 11,317 of CATIWM010363889.1, forward strand.
TTCTCATAATAAAAAGTTTAATTGCAAAAACTAAGGTATTTTCAAGGTATTAAACTATTGAATTGAAGCAATCAAGAATCGATTAAGCAAGAGTTTCTTATCTATTAAGCATATAAACATCGCATCCATCATGCAAAAAAGTATCTCTGTAACTACAATTAGTTTTATGTATCAGCCAACCAAGTTAATTTAAAGCTTTTGAGGTCTTATCAATGTTTGCATGTACTCTGTTGGTAATGTAAAGACACCACCATTTCACTAAATCACTTATGGTAATTCAAAGAACGAAAGGATTGTGTCCTTTTGCCTTGCCTGCTAAATTTGGATTTTGATCATAAAATAATTGCATAGTGTAAGATTTCTTAGTACAATTAAATGATTGTGGCTTCTCAAACAGTCTCATATGAAATTACACAGAGGTTCAGGCTCAACAACAAACTTCATACTTTGATTCAAATATTTAGCAGCAAAATCGAAAAAGCAGAAAGCTTTCTGGAAAATGCTGCAATATGAATGTCTATGTATAACACGGTGAATAGCTTTAGAACCGCAGAGAAGAAGATGCATGCACATGCAAATGCAGAACTAAGCTACAATGATGTACAACAGTGTAATTGTTCATAACTGGTGCGTTTCACAGACTAAATACAACTTCTGTCCATTATCAATCAATTCTATATCAAGAATTTTACCTCCATCTTCCGATAATACACATGAATCAGCTGGAACATTTAGCTGCTCTGCTGCTGCTTGTATAAGCTCTTTCATGGTCTGTGGAACCCATAACACTATTCCTGGTCTTTTTTGTTCTGTGGGACCCCATGGATGGAAAGGGAAAACTGTGCATTTCCTTCGGTGCACTTTTTCTGTAATTAGAAACAGAAATTATGTTACTGATGTTGCAGCATCAGTTAAGTTCAAGTCCAAATGATAGTACGAATAATAAAAGAAAAAGAGCACATATCCTCTCTGATATGAACCGAAGTGTTCAGTAGTTATTAAATGCAATCGCCGAACAATCTTCTACTTAGTTAACAGTGCCACATAAGCAGGATATGAAAATATGTTCAATATGTTCCTTCTTCTCTGCATGAAAAATTCTATCTCAGTTGATTACAAACATGATCAAACAAATATTCAGCAAATCATCCCGACAATTCACTTTCAAATTACTTCTTTTATTGAAGTAATTTGCAACGTAAAAACCATAATGATAATGGTATGTGAATTGATTAATTTCCTTATCGCTTCAGATATATGTGGCAGCATCACTAAGAACGATCTAAGCCAGTTTTCTGGTAAAAGAAGAAAATTCAGCTCCCATTAGCAAGATAGAAGCCAGTTAGTTGGCAATACCTGTAACTTTCTGGGAATGAGGGAATTCTGATATCTGGGCAGATTTTGCATCTTCTAGTAGCTTGATCAATTTCTTGTTTCCAGACACCTGGCCTTCATCAAGTGGTGTTTTTCCCCATCTAGAAAGTTGAAATAGCAAGACAATAATTATTAGAATCATACGATATTTTAATGACTCCACGCAAGATTCATTCCTACAATGCAAAGTTGTACTCAAACATCATTTGTTTCATATCAATTGCTTTAGTATACAACTACGATTCAAATACCCATCTCTACTCATCTCTGTATATTTGGCTCGTAGAGCCAAATATAAGAAAATGAAATCTTTATATACTTTTCCAAAGTTTTCTTTTTGTTTCTTTCCCTTTCCACTTCTAGGAATCAATAAAATTTAGCTTCAGTTATACTCATCAGGTTGGCTGTTTTCATATTTACTTGGATCTAAAATTCAGCAATATGCAGCTATACCTGATTACTTAACTGACATAATTTTTTTTATTTTCATATAACAAATAATATGAATCTTTCAGTTGTACCTGTCCTTTGAGAAAACACTAGCTCCAGCTTCTAAAAGCAGTTTTGCCATCATATATAGTCCTTCCGAGGCAGCTACATGAAGTGGGGTTCGATGGTCATAGTCTTTGGAGTTAGGATCAGCTCCATTGGACAAAATTCTTCTCAGAAGGTCAGAATCCCCCTTTAGAACAGTTGAACAAAGAAAACCACCAGCGTCATCCATGCTCAACTCAGCCCCTTCTTTAATGAGTAAAGATGCAACATGATCATGTCCATTCTTGATGGCTTCCAGTAAGGGTGTGTTTCCAAATTTATCTAACCAAAAGAAAAAATGATACCTCATATTATGACGTGAAGAACAGTCCAGCTTTACACAGCTGCTATGGTAAGAAAATTACCTTTGATGTTAATATCAACTCCTTCTTGAATAAGGAAAGTTGCAATGTCTTCGTAACCTCTTGACGCTGCAAGATGCTGCGCAGAATAAAGGCTCTTCTCAGATTTAAATACTAATTTCTTTTTCTCTGCTCTTTTAAAAAAAAATGGAAACTTTCCCCATTAATGGAGTAAATAAGACAAGCAAAAGGATATATGGCAGTAAAGCCACGTTATAAGCAAAAGAGAGCATTTTAGAATCTCTCACATGAACTGAATCTATAATCATGAATACTCTAGCACACATGTCCTGATTATGAACTCATAATTTTGTGATACGCCTCTGTAACTAAAGTACGCTTCAGAAATAACAACGACTATAGTCCAAACTTCCCATTTATATCACTTGTATCACATCATGTCTTGCTACTTTTACACTATCCACAGTTTTGCAATCATAACATTGTAACATCTGAATTTTCAGCTCTTGAATCTGACAATATGATATAAATTATGAAACCTTCATAATCATAAAATGTAAGCCACAGAAGACATGTCAAGTGCCAAAACAAGATTGCAGTATTTCAATGATTTAGACATCATGGAAAAAAAAAGAAATAAGAAAATGGACTCAATACAATGATATTGATGTGTCTACTTGTAACGAAACAGATAAGTGTATATATGCCTAAAATCGTCAGTATATTCATACCAAAGGTGATCTGCCATCATAATCAGTTCTGTTTGGATCAGCTCCTGCTCGGACAAAGCTTTTTAGCTCATAAAGTTCTCCATGAAAAGCTGCACTATTCACCCTCAAAGCAAGCTCGGCTTCTTGTTTTCCAATGTGAAATGTAATGTCTGATTCTAAGTGCTTGTTCCAAAGACTGGATTCTTTTCCCTGTCAATATTTATAGTTTAAGATATCTTTGATTAAAACATATTTTAGTCCCTTCCCTGTCAAAGTGTTTTTTAGAATTCTGTAGATTGACTGCACGGGAAGTATACTTGACATACATGATAAGCTGCAAAGAAAAAGAAGCATAAAGCAGGGAATTGACTTGTACAATACACTGGAGCTTTGGTACCTCTAAAATGTTGTTCACTATTTTACGCCCATCATAAAAGTATATCTCGAGTATGTTTGAGAAAGATTGTTTGTCAATCCGTAAAAGCTGGCATAATTCACAAACACGTACAGTATACGGCTGAGGAATGTTACAAAGGATGGAAATTTCTCCAAATGAGCTGTTAGGCTGTAGAAGTGATAGCGTCTCTTCTGATCCATCTTCACATGTTGCAACAGTCTCCTGCACAATGAAGAAGGGGAATAAATGTAGTCCATAATTTGCATAATTAAAAAATATAAAGAACTAACTAGAGAAAAGCTTCTTAGAAAT
>CATIWM010363911.1:0-10434 GCA_949671775.1 Mallotus repandus
CTCAATGTGTGTTGGGGTACCTAAAAATGCAAAACATATGTATATATAATGTGCAAACATAAGTAAAAAAATCAGAAAAAAGCTTTCAAAAGCAAAATATATATATATAAACACGAAATATGTAAAAGAAAGGAAAATAAAAGGAAACTAAAAAGGATGCTAAAACTAAAAAATAACAAGAGTTAGGGGAAATGAGTTACTCCCCTTGTTGAGGAAATCTTGGAGGGGATGGAGTTTGACAAGATGGAGATGGTTCTCACTCCATCTGCAAAGGAGAACTATGGTAATGCCTCCTAATTGGTGATGGCGAGGGAAGGGTATCATGTCCTATTTATAGAAAATACTCTTTAAGCTTGAAGAGTTGGTATGATTGTTCATCTTTAATATCCATTAATCGATCACTCAGCTCATGATATTTGTCCTTCATGGATTTTTCTAGACGTTGAAAGCGTGAGTCCATTAATTTCTCAATACTCTCAAAGCGAGAGTTTCCAGTTATTGTCAAGAGATCTAGCTTTTCTACGACTTGGTTCACGTGGCAGTTGAATGTGCACGCAGCAGGAGAGGTGGTTCTTACTCCTCTTCTTCTTCATTATCTACATTCTCTTCCTCCTCCTCTGATTCAGGTAAGTTTTTCCATTTTCCTGTCAACTGCCTCAAGTGGAAACACTTCTTGGTAGTTGGTTCTCACAGCTCTGTGTTTAATTTAATGATTTCAACTCTTGTAAGCAAAAGCCAATTCAACCCGTCCTGCGGAATCAAAACCATTTCAGTATGAAGAAGGTTGAACACCTAGAAGTGCAAAGCTAATCCTGTCACTAAATAGCCCATTGAAATTGATGCTTTTGGAGCTCTAGCCACATGCTACAAGGTCTGAAAAGTAAAGTATATTGTGTAAATCTTTGCAGAGGTGTGCATGCACCATAGCACGAACAACTCCTATCTTGACACCTTGTTGCTCTGGATTTTCCCGAAGATAGAATGACACATGAACTTATGCATGATGACATAGTGATCTCGAATCAACCCATTAGGTGAGCACGAACATCCTAGACTACTTTTGATGAGGTAATCTCCTCCCAAAATTCTTTAGGCTTATATTTTGTAGGAGGTTCACAAACTCCACTTTTTGAAAACCCAAACACTTTTGACATCACTTCATAATCAATCACAAATTTTTTACCATTAAGCCTACATTCGAATTTCCTGTGAGCTTTATTAGAGAGTTTCAAGGTAGTGTAAAATTCTTGCATTAACACTTTAAAAATTTGGTGAGTCATTTCAATGAATTTACCTTATCCTAGTCTACCACAAAGCTCCTTCACATTTTCCTTAAGTTTAACACCTGCTAGTGTTTCCATGTCTAAGCACTTAAGAATCACAAAAGGTTTTTGACAGAGAGAAAGGTACTTATCTACCTCCTCCGGTGAGTAGAGTGGAAAGAGGACACCAAATTTCTCAGCCAAATTGATCTTGTCCTTCTTCTGAGGAACTATTATTTCTGTCATCTTTACTTTCTTCTTACTCTTAGATGATGACATTGTTAATGCTCTATTTTGGTGATTAAACGATGGGAATTTAGGAGGTAGGGATTTTATGACTCTTAAAGAGAATAGGGTTAAGTAAAAGGAAAAGAGAAAGAGATTGAGTAAGATTTAGAAAGATTTGATTAAGAAATTTGAACAGATTTTAAGGCTTTGTGGCAGTTAGGGTGGTCATAAAAATTATGGAGATCGTGGGTTTTAAAAAAAAGAAGTGGAGAGAGGGAAGTAGGGGGTGACTATTTTTAAAGCATCATAGGGGTGACTCGTGATCGTAGTTTATGCGCAATCATGACATAATGGCTTGAATAAATGAGTTAGGCACAAGCGCGATTGCGGACTATGCATGAGCACAACAAAAGAGATTTAGCTTGAGATGATCGACACTCACAATCATTGATGTTCTGCAAAAGCGGATCAAGCACAATAGTTGGGCTATCAAGTTCTTAACAATTGCACTTCACAATTCGATCGGGTGTCTGCCTGAAAAAATTGATCAAGTGATCGCGTGGATAGCAGTGATCATGGATTTTGCCTTGTACACAGAAAAATAGCAAAAATTCCCTCATTAGCTCTAAAACACTTAACTAGAAGCACACATAATCAGGCAAGGAAATGTAACTCAGAGTTTAAACAAAAATAAAAAGCAAAAACACATGACACAAAGTTTAGATAAATGACATTTATATATATAGATATCTTTATATAAACATGCTAATTTATGGTCTTTAGCTTGACCATTCCCTTGGAGTTCACTATTTTAAGTGACTGAGGAGGAAGAACATTCCTCATCCTTGTTGTAAAATAATGGCTGATGTTCCTCCCTTCTTCCATCTTTTGAGTTAATCTTTGTTCTGCACTTTGAGGCAACAAATTTCCTAGGCATGTGCACCATTCTAATCACTTGTTTAGCCTTCTTCTTTAAATTCACTTTTGATTTGTCCTTTTTCATCTTGGCCTTAGCTTAAGAGGGCATAGGATTTTGATTTGCCTTAGCCTTCTGTTTCTTTAAAATTAATGAGTCTTCTTTAATTTATCTATTTACCATCTTCCCTTCTTCATTAGGATCCCTGCTCTCAATGTCTTTTATGAGTCTATTCATTACAAAGTCCACCTTCTCTTCCCCCACTTTCAGAGTGATCTTTCCCTCATAAACATCAATCACTGCCCTACTAGTGTTGAGAAAAGGTCTTCTTAAGATTAATGGGCAATGCTTGGCTTGCTCATAGTCTAAGATAACAAAATCTGTACGGAATACGAATTTGTCCACTCTCATAAGAACATCTTCAACCACTGTATAAGGTTTCTTGATTGAGTGATCAGCTAGTTGAAGAGTCATGTTGGTGTTGATCACATCTCCAAGATTCAATTCCCTGAAAAGAGAAAGAGGCATAAGAGTAATGCTAGCTCCTAAATCATTCAAACATTTAGGAAATTCTTTAGAATCAAGAGTGCAAGGAATTGTGGAACTCCCTGGATCTTTAAGCTTGATTGGAATTTTTCTTGAAATGATGGAGCTACAAGTCTCTATTAGAGGAAACGTCTCATTATCATTCTACTACCTCTTGTTAGTGATAATGTCCTTGAGGAATTTTGCATATTTTGGCATCTCATTTAAAGCTTGTGAGAAAGGTATCTTTAACTCTAACTTCTTAAAGGTTTCTATGAACTTAGCAAACCTCTAATCATCATTCATTCATTTTCCCTTTCCTTAAAGGAAGAGGTAGCCTTAAAGCATAGTTTGAAGTACCTATAGCTATTGGCTACTCTACTTATTCCTCCTTTGGCTCTTCAAATTTTTTCTTTGGAATTTCAGCTTGCACATCTTCTACTTTCACCTCTTGTGGTTCTTTTTCAGCATCAGCTCTCGATGGTACTTGTTGACGTCCTTGAAGTTCCTTACCACTCCTCAAGGTAATGGCCTTAACTTGCTCTTTTAGATTGACTTCCTTGTTTCCTTGAAGATGACCTTGAGCTCTAATAGTAACCATGTTGGCTAGCTGACCAAGTTCAATTTCTATGTTGTGGATTGATGAAGATTGATGCTTGAACATTTTATCATATTTCTCACTTTGACTTTTAATTTTTGCATTGATGGATTCCATGAATTTATCAAACTTTGCCTCTACAATAGAAACTCTTTCATCTAAAGATTCAGGTTGAAAACCAGGTGGTGGTGGAGGTTTAGTGAACTAATTAGGGAAGTTTTGAGCATTTTGGTTGTTGCTCTATGAGAAGTTTGGGTGGTTTCTCCATCCTTAGTGGTATATATTTGAATAGGGGTTATTGTTCTGTTATCTTGGTTAAAATTTGTTTCTTACAAAGCTATAATTTTGTAGAGTTCCATCCCCATACACATTTCCACTTCCAAAACCACATTCAAGTGTTGTATGATCAAACATATGATAATGTTCATAAAATATAGTTGAAGAAGATGTTGAGACAGCATTACCTTTTGAAATAAAACTATCAATTTTCTTATTTAATGTAGCTAGTTATGCTTGAATTGATGTAACCTCATTAACTCCAATTCTTCCTCCTTGTTTAGTAGGCAAATGTCTCTCCCAAGGCCATAAGAAATTGTTGTTGGCCATCTCCTCCAAAAGTTTAAAACCACCATCAATGGTTTTCCTCACCAAAGATCCCCTTGCAGCTAATCAATTGTATCTCTTGTAGACCATATCACTCCATTGTAGAAGGTTTGAATGAGAACATCTTTACATCTTTGGGAAGTCTATGGTGTGGACAACTTCATTGCAATTCCTTGAATCTCTCCCATGCATCGCACAAAGATTCATTCTCAAATTGTTGGAATGTAGTTATATCTTTAATAATCTTTACTTTTTTTGTGGGAGGAAGGTATTTTCCTAGAAATCCTTTGGCAAGTGAATCCCAATTTATCATAGATGCTGGAGGTTGAGAATTATGCCACACCTTGGCTCTATCTTTGAGTGTGAATGGAAAAAGCCTCAATTTAATAGCATCATCGGAGACCCTATTATACTTAAATGTGTCACAAATCTCCAAGAAATTTATTGTGTGCATGTTTGGATCTTCTGAAGGCAAAGCATAAAACTGAACAGTAGATTGAATCATTTGCAAAGAGTAGGCTTTATTTTGACTATTAGCTTGTACATTTGGTCTAGTGATACTTTACCAAGCTCCTTCTAAATCAGGTATAACAAACTCAAGGAGAGTTTGCTCTACATTAGCTTATTGTTCTCCGTGTTGTGCAACCATGTCTCAAGACGCATTCTTTGATCTCCTATGATTCTCCCTTTCCAATTGAGATCAATCGGGAATGGAGAGCACTGGTTCTTTTCTTGAACATCTAGTGTTGTGCATACACAATCACAAGGGTACTTAAAAACAGAGTTGGCAAGTCAAGAATAAAGTTTTAAAAAAAATGCTCTAATCTAAAATAATATTGATCAATTATGATGTTAGCTCCATCAATCCTCGATAACAGTGCCAAAAACTTATTGTTTACTACAAGTGCACAGGTCGATAAGTAATATAATGATAAGTAAAGTACCATCTCCATAGGGATTAGGGACTAATCACCTATTAATCTCTATTGTATATGTTTAGAGCTATTAAAATGGATTGCTTAAAATAAAAGAATAGTGTAACAAACTATCTAAATAATATGGGTAAGGCTTTTGCAATTTAGAATAATAATAAGATAATTAATAATGAAAGCATGTTGTTGGAGAATTTGTACTCCACATTATCATTAAGACAAATAACATATTGGTTCAAGCTCTATTGCACACTTCAAGTTTTCAAAAACCGAATTAACAATCTCTCTTGAGCAAGGTTAATCTCACTAGAAAGCATCAATCAAATCTCATCATACAACTTAATTCTCATCATCATCATATAATAAGATTAAACCTAACTTGAAAGGCATTCAGCAAACTTATGGTGGATTACATCTATACAAGCTATCTCAAACCATTGAAAGATCTAACAAGTGTTTGTGGGTCTATTGAATCTACCAACTCTCATTGCATAGATTCAAACAAGGGATGCATCAGGCCTCAACATATCACTCAACAAGCTCAACAAACACTATAAGCAATTTATAAGCAAAAACCAATATATTAAATGAACTTAAATCAAATGGGTTTCCCAAATCCCTACAATATCAAGAAACAAAGCCACTCATGGCCATTAAAATCATCATTCAATATTCAAATATACACAATAGAGTATAATAAGAAAAGAAAAATATAAATGTTATTCGAGAAGCTCTAAATCTTCATATGGGTCTCTTCTCCTTATTTTCTCCTCCACTTGGTGTGTTGATTCTTGTGTCTTCTTCTCCAAGATGTGTCTCCTTTGTGAAATGGAGAATGTGGTCCTTTTATACCCTAAGTAATTCATGCCTTTGACCTTTTTAGCCCTTTTAGAACATGTCCTCTCACCTCCCTTGGATTTTCTCTTCTAGATATGCACACATCAACATGTTCTCTACTGGAAATGCGCTGCCCGTGATTGCACATGGAGCAGCGCTCGCTACAAAAGGACCACTCGTGAAAGGGTCGCACTCATGCACATTCTACGCTCGTGATAAAAGGTTGGCTATCCGAGAACCCATGATCGCACATAAGGTTGCGCTCATATTAGGCTCAACATCACTTGGTGCTAGAGTTAGGTAGGTTTGCAATCATACATGCGGCCGCGATCGTGACAGTGAACTAGCTTTGTTTTTCCTCTACTTTATCTTCCTCTATTCTTTCACTTTTGTCCTTCTCAAGTCTCCTCCAAACGCCTTTCCCTGACACAAGTTAAAGAAAATATAAGAGTATATCATTCTATATGATTTTCTACTCTAAATCCTACGTGAAATGTACAAATGTATGCAAAATAAAATTCTAAAGCTATGTATAATTTGTCACCAATTGTACCAAAGCCATTTAAACAGTAATGTTTTATTGTGCAAAGATAAATTAATAATACTGAGGCCACTAGCATTCTTAGGCTGAAAATAGTTTGCCAATTAACTCTATGCTAAGCACAAGCATTTACACCACCACTCCAAAAGAAATAAAAAATATGTCTGTTAATTTCCTTATTAACTATTGCTAGAATCTTAAATATTGAAAGGAAATAAATAGGTAGAGAGGAAATGTAGGATTTAGTTAAAGCCAAATGACCTGCTTGAGAGAGAACCCGCCCTTTCCAAAAAGATAAAATTTCCTTTATTTTCTGAATCAAAAGAGCCAAAGTAGACATCCGACATGGAGAAAGCCCCAAAGGCAAACCTATGTATTTAACTGGAAGGGAGGCAGTTAAACACATGATCTTAGCTATCGTTTGATGCAAAATAGAGCCATCTATGTTAATGCCAATAAGTTGGCTCTTATGAAAGTTAACTAAAAGACCCGACATAAACGAAAAACATCTCAACATGTATAAAAGATTAACAATAGAATCAGGCTCATCATGAACAAAGAATATAGTGTCATGTGAAAATTGCAAGTAAGAGATGACAAGGCTACAAGTACACGTTTTTATACCCTTGATAAAGCCAGCTTAATGCATCTTATGAGTTAACAGAGATAAAGGCTTAATAGCAAGAATGAATAAAAGTGGAGATAAAGAGAAGCCTTGCTTAACTCTATTATTAAGAGGAAAATTTGAAGTTGGAGAGCCGTTGATTAATATAAGAGAGAGATTCAAACAAAGATTATGAAATCCAACCACACCATTTCGAACCAAAGCCCATATGACATAAAAACCAAAGAAGAAAACTCAACTTGATATAATCCAATGGTTTTTCAAAATCAATCTTGAATATGAAGCAACCAATATTAGATTTATGGCAAGTGTCAATGATGTCATTTGCAATGAAATAGCTATCCAGCATTTGGCGGCCTGATATAAAAGCAGTTTGAGTCTTGCCAACAAGATAGTTCATTAGTCCCTTCAACCTATTAGCCAATAATTTTGAAATTATTTTATATAACCTATGAATGAGCAAAATAGGGCAAAAATCCTCCAATTTGCAAGTCCAGTTTCTTTGAGATTAAAGTAATAAATGAAGTTTTAATTGTCATAGGTAACTTCCTGGTGAGATAGAAATCATTAACCAAAGCAAAGATATCATCTTTGACAATAGACCATGCTTGCTTGTAAAATAGAAAATTTATCCTATCTTGACCTAAGCTTTTGAGGAACCATAACTCCAAATTGCTTGCCAAGCTTTTTTCATAGTAAAAGGCCATTTTAGATAACTTGATTGGGTGTAAGTTAATCTAGAAAAGGGAAGATTGGAAATGCACCCATCAATCAATGATTCCTAATTAAAGCGTTGCATAAAATGATTGTGGATAACTTGAGAAATTTTAATATCATCCTGAATTAGATAACTGCCATGATGAAGTTACCAAATAGAATTATGCCTCCAATAATTAGGGGCCCATAAATGAAAAAAAATGAGTATTTCTATCACTAATGGATTCCAAATTTTTGATGCCATATAGACTCCAAATGACGAGAAATTTCAAAACATTTGTGGGAAAGAGTCAGCACAAAAGATTATTCACTAGAGGTAAGCTATCGCTACTTCTACAGAACCTCAAAAGCATCTAATTAAGATTTTACATATGAAAGATAAGTGTTAAGATTACAAAAAAATGTTATTATTCCACCATTTAAGAGTGTCTGAGGAATTTTTGTTGGAAGCGGATGGGCACCCACAAAATTTACACACTCAAAAGAAGAGAAGAAATACTAAGATTAATATATATATATATATATATATATAATTAAGATTTTACATATGAAAGATAAGTGTTAAGATTACAAAAAAATATTGTTATTCCACCATTTAAGAGAGTGTGTGAGGCTTTTTTGTTGGAAGCGGATGGGCACCCATAAAATTTACACACTCAAAAGAAGAGAAGAAAAAAATATTGTTATTCCACCATTTAAGAGAGTGTTTAAGGCATTTTTGTTGGAAGCAGATGGGCACCCACAAAATTTACACTAAAAAGAAGAGAAGAAATACTGAGATTAATATATATATATTATTCTCTAAAATTTCTTGAATACAATTTAGCATTCATGGGGTATTTATATTATAGTTACATACTAAAAATATATATCTTAAGATAGTTAAGTAAATTCCCATTGTAAACTTTAAATAGTAATAGTTATAAACAATAATAGTTATAAATAATCATAGTTGTTTAAACTTAACAAATACTCAATATAGATATATTAGTTTCTAGTTTAATATCTAACTCCCCCCTGTAAACTTGAACTCTTTATAACTCTGAGTGTTAATCTCAACTGCTGAAAATTATCAAACTTGAGTGGCTTTGTGAAAATATCAGTAATTTGATCAGTCATCCTTACATACTCCAATTCAATTTCCTTTTTAGCGATGCACTCTTGGATGAAATGATACCTAGTATCTATGTGTTTGCTTCGAACATGAAATACCAAATTTTTTGCTAAAGCCTGGGTCGACTTATTATCAATCATGACTACGGTAGCTTCCTATTGCTCCAAATGAAGTTCTTTCAGTAGTCGACGATGACTTATACAAGATATAGCCGCAACATATTCTAATTCACAAGAAGAAAGTGTGACAATTGGTTGCTTCTTTGAACACTAGGAAATTGCATTATTTCCCATTAAGAACACAAAACTGGTGGTACTTTTTCTATCATTAATATCTTCGGCAAAATCACTATTACAATAACCCACCAACTTCAAATCTTGAGAGGATGAATAAAAAATTCCATATTCAAATGTACCTTTAAGATTATGCATAATCCTCTTAGCTGCTTTCATATTTGTCGTTGATGGGTGCTCCATGAAATGACTTACTAATCCCACTGCAAATAGGATATCAAGTCTGGTACAAGTCAAGTATCTTAAACTTCCCACAATACTTTTGAATAAGGTAGGATCCACCTTTTCTACATCTTCTTCCATTTTTTATAGCTTTACTCCGGTTTCTATAGAGGTGCTAACTGGCTTGCACAATGACATGTTGAACTTCTTGAGTATCTCCTTTACATAGCCTTCTTGCAATATGAAAATTCCATCTTCCATCTGCTTTACTTCCATTCCTAAATAATACGACATAAGTCCATGTCACTCATCTCAAATTCTTGTGCCATCGTCGTTTTGAAATCATTGAACATTCTTAAGATGTTCCCTGTGAAAATAAGATCATCTACATAGATACAAATAAAGAAAAGATCTCATTTCTCTTGCTTTAGATATAGAGCATACTCGTGAACGCATCTCTGGAAACCATTCTCTTGAAAGTACTTATCAATTCTACTATTTCAGGCTCTCGGTGCTTGTTTGAGCCCATACAATGCCTTTTTCAGCTTCAACACTTTGTCTTCATTGCCTTTAACAATATACCCCTCGGGTTGTTCGATATAGACTTCCTCCTTAAGATATCCATTTAGAAAGGCTGATTTGACATCTAACTGATGGATCTTCCAATGATTTTGGGCTGTAATTGAGATAAATAATCTAATAATTTCCATGCTAGCAACTGGAGCAAACACCTCTTTATAGTAATCCCTTGTCTTTGTTTGTACCCTTTTGCAACAAGTCTCGCCTTATATCTCTCTACCTCACTGATAACTCATATATATATATATATTTTATGTCAGTTTTTATTATAAATATCTATGTTTATAATTTTATTATTGTGTATTTTATTTTAATTTAGTGTATTATTTAATAATAACCTTTGTTTTTGTTATTGGGCTTAATTTTTTGAATTTAATGTCATTTAGGCCATATTTGGAAGTTCAGAACTGTCAAGGCCCACTTTCCATTCAGTCAGGCCCAAGCCCGTGTCCAAGCCCAGCAGTGCAGCTCGCAAGCGCGACCTGCACGCTTCGCACGGACC
>CATIWM010363977.1:0-15647 GCA_949671775.1 Mallotus repandus
TTGTTTGTTGCAACCACCAATTCCTCATAGGAAAAAGTTCTGGGTCCGGTCTCCTTCTCAAATTCTTGGTTTGTGCATGTTGCTGGCCTGCTACTGCTACTTTCTCTTTGTTGTCTTCTTCTCTTCATCCTCCAGTAGCCAAAACAAACCAAGCCCAAAAATAAAACAAAAAGCAGTGCGCATCCAGTAGCCAGGAAAGTCCATAGACTCCCTCTATTTTTTCTATTTGGCATGTCAGTGTGGTTGCTTAAAGTGCTCTCCTTGATTTTTAGACTTGCGTGAAATTCCCAAGAGTATATCTGATGCAGCTCAAAACCATATTCTATGCTGGTGGCTGCCGTGAAGCCAAATGTAACCCACTCTGTTAGATGCTCTGTCAAGTTTACAATGTAAAAACTGCTATATGAATTCTCAGAGTTGTAGTACTCTGTATCGCCATTCTTTACCAAAAAAACTTATATTGTTTGAGCTAGAATCATACTCAATCCACGCTTCAATCCTTCTGCCATTATAAATATCATTCTTTGACCATGCAATGTAAAAACTGCTATATGAATTCTCAGAGTTGTCTGTGGATGTTTGGTTTGTGTCGAAAGGGAAGGTAAACAAGAACAATAAGATCATGGTGAATGCCATGAAAGAGGCATGTTTAGAAGATTGAGGATGCATGATTTTGCTGTGATACAAAGAACTAATTTAGCCCATAAGTTTGCTCTTTTTCTTTTTTATAGATCAGAGCTGTGGTCTACTCTTTCATTTGTAATCATTTAAACTACTGGTTGGATTTTTTGGTGATACGTAACAATTAATAGAGTCAGAGAAGTCGCTCAAATTAATTATGGTCGATTTTCGTAACAAATTAAGAACAAGTTAATTATGCTGGATTTTTGTTAATCCACGCTTTGCGCAAAATGTAAATAATGTACATATTTTAAAATAATTATTTAAATAATTTTAATAATTAAAATTATAAATTAATAAAATATAGAATTGAGAACTCAAAAAATTATTATAATAATATTATTTGATTATTTTTCACTAAAAGTATATATATAGTTAATATGCCTAGTAACAAAAAACTTATTAAATTATATATATATATATATATATATATATATACATTAAATTTAAAATACTTAAAAAGTATATTAATTGGGTGTAATGTTCTGATTGTAAATAAAATATCTTAAACATAAATCTCATGCAAATTTTTTTTTCTCCAAAATTTTTAATATATAGACTTAACAAACATCTAAAATAAAAAAAATAAAAGTAAAAACTAAATTTGATTATTTATACATCTACACCATCTTCCCATTTAGGTTCTTTATCAACTTCTTCCATTGACTTGTTCAGCTTATGGTCAACAGTTGTAGCTACAACGTCATTTGAACTCCAAGAGTACTGTAACGGTGACAGTGAACAATTAAATTTGATTTAAATATATTTATTCCTATATTTTGAGGAATAAATATATTTTTAGGAACAAATAACTTCTTTTTTTTTTCAAACAACGGATATATACATTATACTATATGTTTGGCATAATTATATCAGTTATTTCTAATAGTACTTTTAGTTATACATATATACGTTATATATGGATACACACGAAGGGGGAGTGATAGAAAAAATTACGAAATTTTTTTTACTTATTATTATATAAAAATTTGATAATTTAGTCATTTACTAATAAAGGTAAAATTAAATTAATTAAAATATAATTTTAATTTGATTGAAAATTCATTTCCTTTTTTAATTAGGTAAACTTCTATTATTTCTAATAAAATTAAACTGATTAAAATATAATTCCAATTTGATTAAAAGTATTTTTGCTATTTTAATTATGTTAACTTCTATCTTATCTCTAACAAAAATTCTAATTTAATTGAAAGTATATTTTTTATTCTAATTAGATAACCCTAGCCACATCTTTTTCTCTTTTTTTATCTTAATTCTTGATTTTCATTACAACTTTTATTTTGGCCACCGTCGAATATCTTTTCGTTCGGCGATGGTCCCTTTTGTTTCTACTTTATTTGCTTTATTTTATTTTTCTTCATTGAATAAATACAAATCATTGATCTGTTTGTCTTTTGATTGAAATTTGGATATTCCTTCATGGAGTTCTTGCCCTTAGTGAGATTTTTATTATTTTCCTTTATGAAATTTGGATATCTCTTTATTGTAAATTTATATGAATATTTCAACAATCGGACTCATTTAAAGACCAAAAAGTTGATTTACAGCTAAATAAAGCCACTAAGTGGATTGTACGGATTACCGAGTTGCAAATTATGAGAGTTGTCAATGAGATTGAGGAATAACAACAAGAAATTTTATAATTTTGAGATTTTATTTTAGTATTTCTTGATTGTACCGTTATTTCATATTATTCTTTCATCAAAATGTACTTTTAATCTTCATTGAATGAAAAAATCATTATTCTCTCAAAAAAAACTTCCATTTTATCTCTAATAAAATTAAATTAATTAAAATTTTAGTTGTAATTTTGTTAAAAATATATATTTTTCTATTTTAATTAGGTCTACTTATATTTTATCTAACATAAATCAAATTTGATAATATAATTTTATAAGTCATATTATATTAACTTTAATAAGTAAATAATTTAAACCAAAATTAATAAATTTTAAGAAATAATTAATTAAAAAATATTAATGCAAAAAATGTTGAAAGATTGTTGTATCTATATAGAAAATTCATAAAGAATGTAATAAATTACTATATTATAACTCTATCAAATTTGAAAAATTAGATTATCATTTAGATAAAATATTGAAAGAGTGTTGTATAATTGTTCAAATAGAAAATTTACTAATTTTAAAAAATACCCAATAATTTTTTATTATCTTATGATTAATTATGACCATAATATTTTTTTTATATGAAATTAGTTTTAGAGTTGAGAAAAATTAAAGATTTATGATACTAAAGGGACATTATATAATTATTAAAATAAAAAATTTATGAAATTATAATAAATTATAATTATATTAAGCTAATATCAAATTGTTATATGAATAAATAATATTGTTATTATTATTATTAAAATTGTTACTTAATAATAATAATAATAACAATAATTAATTTAATATATTTATATATATATAAAGGATTATTTTTATAAATTTTTTTTTTAATTTGAGGCCTCCAATCTCACTTAAAGAATTTAAAATATGTGCTACTTGGACGAAAGTGTTGGTTTGTTACTGACCTTTTTATTTACTTATTTTTTTTATTATTTTTTAGTTATCTTAATATTATTAGTTTGGTCTTTTAACTATTTATGATGTACATCACTTAATTAAGAAAATTATTATTTATTTGGGTGTATTACGCTCTATAATTGGATTTATAACTTTAAGAAATGTATCTCATTTTTATTAGTTAAATGTAAAACATTTAAATTATATATTATAAATTAGACGGTATGATATAATACATTTTATATGGGTCGTGATTTTCGCACTCCAACACTTTATGTTCACACTTCATTGTTAATATTTTTAAAGTGCAAAAGAAATTTATATTCACATCTTACATATCTACTTTTTATTGTAATTTTTTTTTTAAATTTTGGTGGAACTTATTGCACTTTCTTCATTTATAATTGTACTCCATTATTTATATCAGAGATAATGACTTCATTACCTTACATCAAAAATATTCTAATTTATTAATGTAATTGATCTTTGTAAAATTTCTTTTAATTATTTTATTTTACAATAGTTGTTTAATACATGTTATATTTTTAGTAACGTATTCTACCATTTTATTATAAAATTTAATAAAAAATAAAAATCAAACTTATCATCAAATTTTTTTTTTATCATGCCAATTAAAATGTTAATACAACTAAAAAATTTAAAATAAACATTTCATGACTATATTAATAAAGAAATACAACTATTTTTAATAAAATTTTAGTCATATAAGTTAAAGGTATTATAAACTAACATAACAAATTAATAAAAAGGTATTATAAACTAACATAACAAATTAATGAAATTATAAATAGTTCTTAGTCATTATAACACAAAAATTATTCAATTAAAGTAAATTATTTACATTCAAGTTATTAAAATTCTATCATATAAATAATTAAATAATTTTTTAAGTTAATATTGACTATTGTGAAAAGTATATTTTCATATCTTAATCAAATAAGAGAACACAATTATTTTGAATTAGACCACAGTTTTGGTGATAAAAAACAATTAACAAAGTCAGTGAAGTTGTTCAACTTATGGTCGGTTTTTGTAATAAGATAAGAAAAAAACAGGTATATATCTATGTCAATCCTCCTCATTAACAATGGGAATGATGAGGAATATCAAAATCTATCAAGGAAGATGGATGTAAAAATCGATCACCATCACCTTCAATTCGTTAAATTAATTTGAAAAAGATTCATGAATGTGCACATTAATTCTTTTGCGGTCCAATATTCCCATTAAAAAGAAAGGATTGGTTGAACAAGTCTCTTTTCCAATTTTCCCAAAACAAGAATTTCCTAATCTTCATTTTTTTTTTTCTGTAGCCGAAAATTGAGTATTTAGCTGACAAAATTTTTTAAAAATATTTAAACGATATGTATTCAATCTTTTATATGAATCCTTTCGTCAGAGTTATGTTAAATGGACCTAATCGCTCCGGGAGAAGTACTTGAAATTTCCAAATGATATTAATGGAATATGCTTAAAAATATTAAGAAAGTAAAACATATATCTTAATTTTTTCACAAAAGAAATCATATAAGGATAAATACATTATATATGCGCATTTAACTGTAATATAGTTTGCAGAAATTTTTTTATTCAAAAATGATAAAAGGCAGGGGTAAGTATGATCTAGTTGAGTATAAAAAATGCAATTCTTCGAAATTACACCAAAACATTAAAGATTTAAAAATTGAAAACCATAACTATTTAAAATTTTTTATTTGATTCGGTTTTCAGATCACCTTTAGGTTTAATTTGGTTTAGAGCTTGATTCTTCCCTAAATGAAAAATAGCTAAATAAAAATATCATTCAAATCAAATTATTAAACTATGAAATGTTCTATCAGTTTATTATAAAATTAAATAATTTTTAATATTTTTATTTATCATTACTTTTTACTACAAAATTTTCATTTAAATTGTTATCATACACTCTAATATATCATGATAAAATTATATTTATTTTTCATATGAAAAAAAATTATATAAAAATAAATTATTATTATTATTATTATAGTAACAACAAAAATATAGTTATTAAAAATAATAAATATTGAGTTGTAATCCCAGCACAAAAAAAAAAAGAAAGAAACCCTTGCTTTTTATCATCGCTTCATATAAATTATCTGCCGATTGTATTACAGTTGATGCTGCATATGTAGTAATTTTACCATTTGACTTGTTATCTTGACTTGGCAGTCTCATATTTCTTATTGACTCTGAAGTTAACAAGTGAGAAAAATATTACAGGAAGCTTCATCTATTTTACAAAATTCATCCAACTTAATTTTAAAATAATAAAAATTTATAAACTTATAGATACCAAAAACACTAAATGTAAACCAATGAAAAAATTCTAATGCATAAGATTTAATGAACTTTAATCTTTATCATTTGTATTCATGCATCTTCAATCTAATCATCTAACAGTACTTACATATCAAAGAGGGTGCGGCTAAGTTGGCAAAAGATTCTTCTAGTTTAGTCAAAAATTTCTTCGAACTCTGGATACGCAACTATTTTAAAACTTTTAAATTAAATATTTATCATCATTCAGAATTTTGTCCAAGTCGAATTCAATTTAATAAGATCTACGGAATATCAAATAACGAATGGTCTTGTACCAAAAAAGCTAACAATACTTACATACTATTTGAAGTCACTTATAGTTTTAGTTTAAATAACTTATAATTTCAATTTAAATAATACATATTAATAAAAACTATGGCTGATAAGGCTAGTTTCTGTTTGGAAAATTCTTATATATTCCATATGCATTAAATTTTATCATTCAACCAATCCATTAATTTGCTCATAAAATTAATTTATTTGAATTTTAAGGAATGGAGCTGGAAATTTGAGCGATGGATCAACTGAATTTATGTTCTTTTCGAAATGATTTTAAGTGTGTATTTATATAAATTATTTTTATAATATTTTATGCAATTCATTGACAAATCCAAGTGATTATGTATACTTTAAATAAAAATTTTATGAAATTTATTTTCAATTTCAACTTTTTAATTTTATGAAATTTTTTATTACCAAATAAAAATTTTAGGATTTCCAAATGAATTCATTTTATAAGATGTTCATTTAAATAACTACATTTCATTAGTGAGAAATCATTTAGAAATGAATTAAACCAAAGAAAATAAGAATTAATTGACCTACCAGTGGCAAGAACTGAGTTGGACAAAGGTCCTGCTGAGCTAGAGGAAGAGGAAGGCACATCATATTTTGGAACAGGCATCTTTGCAGGAAGATTTGGCAATGCTGCTTCAAAATTTAGAACCCGTAACGCTTGCCCTATTGATGGCCTAAGACTTTAATCCGGATGAGCACACCACAATCCAACTATCAACAAACATTTCATTTCTGCTACATTGAAATCCATACTCAATCTTCTGTCAGCTACATCAAGAATCCTTCCATTTCCGTATGATTCCCAAGCCCATGACACCAGTGAAATCTGTGCCTCTTCATTTCTTGGCTCCATTGATCTTCTCCCACATGCTATTTCAAGGGCAACAACACCAAAGCTGAACACATCTGAACCTCTGCTAGCTCTTCCTGCGCTAATATACTCTGGCGCCATGTAACCGAACGTTCCTGCTAAACCGGTAGTCTTTAGGCCTATGTCAGTATTATCCATGAGCCTTGCTAAGCCAAAATCCCCAAGCTTGGTGTTGAAATTTGAATCCAACATCACATTGCTTGATTTAATGTCTCTATGCACTACACATTTTTCTGATTCTTCATGAAGATATAGTAAAGCTGACGCTAAACCAAGGGCTATATTGTACCTTACACTCCAAGAAAGCATATTTTCTCCTCTGAAGAGATGAGAATCAAGACTTCCATTGGACATTAACTCATATATAAGAAGAAGCTCACACTTTTTATGGCACCAACCTACAAGTTGTACAAGATTTTTATGCCTTAATCTACTAATGATTTTCACCTCTGACATGTACTCCTTTTTTCCCTGTCTAGATGTGCTAGATATCTTTTTCACTGCAACACTTAAAGTAGACAAGTAACCTCTGTATACTTCTCCAAATCCTCCTTCCCCAAGTTTCCCTTCTTTACTAAAATTATTGGTGGCTTGAACCAATTCTCTGTAAGAATATCTCTTAGGCCCAGTTCCTTGCTCAAATTCATCATTCATGGAATCATCTGTTGCTGCATCATCATCTGATTTCTTGTTCTTACGTCTCCTCTGATACAAGAATGGAATTGACATCAACCCAACCACAAAAAGTCCACCAATCACACAGCCAACAATCAGACCCTTTGGTCTTGGACCATTGGCTATTGGCGGTACAGATTTATTAACAAATTGCAAGTTGGAAGTGAAATACCAGGTGTGAAGAGTATGTGTCTCATTGCGGAATCCTGTTGATGCTGAGAAACCAATTGCAACCCATTCGGGCAAAGCCTTCCTTAGATTAACTGGATAAGAAAGATTTTTCTCGAACGTTTTATTATCAGAATAGTTAAAGTTAGTGAAGGTAACACTTAAAATTGTTGAAGCAGAGTCGTAGCGAATTGAAGCACGATTTGTGTTACTCACGTTTACGCCACTGTACCACTCCGCAGATGTGTAAGATTTCAAAGAGCTGTTATCGATACCTACATGGTCCCAGTAGTTGAGTGGATCCCAACCTTTGTTAAGATAAGTGTCGAACTCCACTGCAACGAATGGATCTACAGATGTCATCTCACCAGTAAGACCAAAACTGCCTCCTGAAACGTTTCGCAGTGGAAAATTAATTGGTGCAAGGAAAAAAACCATCCCATCTCCGTAGTAGCCTTGAGGTTTGTTTAAAGAATTAATGGTGAAGGAGAAATTGGTATAGAAGTCTGTAAGGTTGTTTGACTCCTTATCCCAAAGGTACAACGGTTGAGCATAGGTGATTCGACCCATGACGAAATTCAAGGGGTTTTCTAGTTTGTTTAAGGTGAGTTCGATGCTCCCTCTAGGGTCCACATAAGCATCTCCTGTTCTATTTATGCTGTTATCATTCTGATTGAAGGGGGAAAACTAAAGTTTAAGGAGGTAGCAAGAGGCAGTTCGATGAAAAAGAAAGCTATCATCACCACCATCACCACCAAAGAAAGAAGCTGATCAGGTGAAGGGTGGCGAGTTTTGTTGAACTTTAAATTGCACAAGGCCATGGCCGGGACAAAAATTGGATAGCCAGAGATGTGGCAAAGTCTATCGCCTAACCTTTCAATAATGATATTTTTTGGCATAACTAACTAAAGTATAGTTTACCAGAGTCAGTGAAGTACCGGTGAGGTGGTCATTTCTTTTAAGGGTGATGATAAACATAAATTTTTTTAAAAAGTTTATTTTGCTCCCATAAGCAGGGGGCAAAATCTCTGTAAAAAAGGACATTTTTATATTTGTAGCGGCCTGTTTTGTATAGCAGATCACTGTAAAAATTATTTTCATTCTTTTAAAATGTATTAGAATCAAAAGTCTATAGAAAATAATGAGTTTGGAAAAAATGATTTACTTAGCTAGTAGTTACATAAATAATATTTTTGATCAACCAAAAATTTATATAAACTTCACATTGAGTTGTAAAATACGATATTAGCCCCATAAATTTATGGAAAGGAAATAGAAGCACTTCCTTTTCATTATCGCTTTCAAATTAATTATGTGCCAGTTGTATCACAGTCGATGTTGCATATGTAGTAATTCTACAATTGACTTGTTCTCTTGACTTAGCAATCTTATCATTCTTATTGACCCTAAGTCTACAAGTGAGAAAAATAATATAGGATAGGAAGCTTCGCACTTTTTTATAAATTTGATCCGATTTAATTTTTCAAATAATAAAAAGCGTAATTATCAAATATTGAAAGTACAAAATTTAAAAAAAAAAAAAATTATATGAAAAAAATATTTATAAATTTCTATATATAAATTTATTTTAATTTTGAAGTTTGATATCCATATTCTTTTCGTTCTTTTTTTTCAATGTCAATTCAAAGTGCTTTTCCATAGAAATTTAAAAAAATGCACATTTGACAATTAATAATTTTTTAATGTACATATTTGTATTTTTTTAGTTTTGATTAAAATATAAATTCTGTTAGAATTATAAATAATTGATCAAATTTTGGAAGTTAGAATAAATTTATAAAAAGACATAATCTCGTAAATTTTTATAACAGTAAAAAACAATTAAAAAAATCAAGTGTCATGCAAAAGAACTTACAACCACACGCATTGATAATTCTGATTAAAAATAAAAAGAAAGATCTTTGCCAACGCTGAATATATTAAATTCTATAATTAAATTTTTATAATCTATAATTCAAATATTTTGTATTTAATTAATAAAAATAAAATATTTATCTTTATTTTATAATACCAACCATAAGATAGAATACATCCAGAGCATATATTTTTTATGAAAATCTAGGCTCTTATTTGGCATGAATTCATACATAATGAGGAGCTCTTGCTTACTATGAAATTGATGCAGATCATATAGCCCTACAGTATATGGAGTGTTTGGACAGTGACAAAAGAGTTAGGGTGTGCAATAGTGCTTTAAAAGGTCATAACTTTTGACACCAAATGAGTTACGGAGCCCACAACATATCAAATCAAAGCTTATGTAGAGATCTATATGGACGATTATTTAAAGCTTATCGACCGTTTAAAGCTACATTATGGGCGTCAAAGTTTTGTGTCTAGTTTTTGTTTATTTTGATATTTTATTTGCCCTTTTTTGTCCTTTTCTTTTCAAGGTTTTGTCTTAAACATTATTTAATGATCTTGCTCTATGAGAAAAGATAGCTTTTGACAATTTTAATAAAGATTTCTATTTTTCTGAATCTCGGTATTCTTGTGAATCAACGAGTTTGATGCATATTACTTGGTATTTTCAAATTAACAGGTTATAGAAGATTGAATTTCTAACATTCTTATTTGAATTAACATATTTTCAATAATTATCCCTATTTCTATAAGCTTCATTTCTAATGCATATGCTTTTACCCCCTATTTAGACTCTGAAATAATCTTTTTTATAACAATACATGAATCTCTATTGCTCCAAAAACCCATATAAACCATTCCAAAACCACCCTTTCCGATAATTCGATCTTTGGTGAAGTTGTTTGTTGCAACCACCAATTCCTCATAGGAAAAACTCTTGGGTCCGATCTCCTTCTAAAATTCTTGGTTTGTGCATGATTTTGGCCTAGTACCTTCTCTTTGTTGTTTTCTTCTCTTCATGATCCAGTAGCCAAAACAAACCAAATCTAGAAATAAAACAAGAAGTAGGGCATTGGATGAATGCCACAATGATGTAGAATTAGCCATTAAGAGCCTTAACGAAATTAGAGATGGGATCCATCTTAAATTGGGAATTTTAAGGGGTTTGGGTTTGGGTAAGAATGTTTAACCAAATTAAAAACTAGGATCGAGATCTAATGTTACAAAATTATGTTTTGTTTTGTGTTTTTATTGGAAATTAAATTAATTTGAGTGGGAGTTTAAATTTTTTACAATTTGTTTGATCATGAGGTTGTTGTTTATAATTTTTTATGTTGTTGAATACTTTCTATAGTTTTTTTTAGGAGCAGATTTTTTGTGGCATTGAATATAAAAAAGTTAAGAACTAGTTTCTAAAACCATTTGCTTGGCCTATGGAGGTGTCCCGATTGGTAGAGAAACGATCAATGCCATTGAGTATTTGAAAGATGACCTGTAGGTGTAAGATGAAGATTTGATTAATAGGTTTGGTTTGGTTTGGTTTGTAAAACAAAAGAAGTGGATAAAGAAGGAGACAATGATGTACCATGCATTTGTAAGCACATTACAAAAGAAGCTAAAAAAGTGATTAGCATTGAGAAGATGGTCTACGTAGCAAGAACCTGCGGTCTTACACTCAAACCCAGAACCAAATGTCGAAGTAAGTTTAATTAATTAATTACATACCCTTCAAATTCAGTAATCATCATAAAGATATCTGGGCACCTTGACATAGTAGAAGCCTAGATTAAAATGGATAGTTGTCGCTTACCGTTGATTCGCGCACGAATGGCCATCAAACAACCTTTTTTTGCTCTGTTGATTCAAATGAATTCCACAATAAAAGGCATCAATATTCGTTGATTCACAAAAGAATAATGAAAATTGGGAAGAAAATAGAAATCTAATTATTCATTCAATAAAATCATCTAAAACAACTCAAAATAATATTAAAATACTATTTGGGAAAAAACCCTAAAAGAAAAAGGAAAGACCCAACAAAACACACTAAAAATAAACACAAAACTTCAGACTGAATTTTGAGGCCCTAGACGATGGATGTTAGGCTTGAAGCTATCGTGTTTCATGTAAACCTTATAACACCTATCCTAGATTAGATCTCTAAGTCAACTTCGTTTTGATATATTGTTGGCCTTACAGTTCAATCAGACCTTAAAGTTAGAACCTTTAGAAGTCTTATTGTGCATTTTGATATCTTTTGTAAAATCTAAACGCCCCATATAATCCATGGTTGTCTGGTCTGCATCACACCTCCACCACCAGATTTTATAAAATAAATTTTGATGCAGCTCTAAACACTAGTTCAAGGTGCAGAGCAATTGGGGTCATTGCAAGGAACCACCAAGGGGAAGCGCTTTCATGCAAGACCCAAAAGTTGTCATCAATGACATCATCCCTTATCTTGGAAGCACTGGTTATAAGATGTGCGTGTGGTGGATAGAATTATTGTCAAAGAGGATTGTAAGGAAGTAAAAGCCCTCTATGATGATGTTTGTTGTACTAATAGCCAAACCTAATTGGATGAGAAATTTTATAATGATCTTGGCCTTTGATGAGTTGGAAGTTCAAACCAATAATATCAAGCCATCTAGGGTTCACTCATGTGCTATTAGGTTTTAGTTTTTTATCACTTTAATCAAATGCTTAATTTTTATTAGTTTGGTCTTCCATGTCATTAAAGGCCAAGATCACTATATAATGTTCCAGTTGGATTCGCTCCGTTAGCTTGTTATCCCTTTTAACTATCAATGAATTATCAACTTTTGTTAAAAAAATCCCATTAATTTTGTGAATGATCAGTGATTAAAAAAAGACTCATAACAATTTGTCTTTATATTTGTTTCAGGTTACACTATTCCAGGGCCACAAATTGCAAGTTAAAATAATATTACAAATCAATGTATATTCCACAGTTTTCAAAAAAAATGATAAAATCTTTTAAGTAATCTATTGCAATAGAATTATCCATACCCTTACATTATAAATATTTGCTAATTATAATAATAATAATTATTATTATTATTGAAAAAATATTCTAAAATTGACAAAAAAAATGTATATTATTATTGTATCAGAAACTTAAAATAAATGGGAGTATTCAAAATTGACAAAAATATATATACAGAATTTCAAGGTATTCGATACAATAGCAAATGGAGTGACAATTTCATTTTTAAAATTTGAAAAGTGATTGGAATACAAATTCTGAAAGCATGAGACCTAAAATTTTTTTTATTAATATTTTGTTTACTTTTAGTTTATTTTCCATATATGAAACAATCTCATTACGATTTTTTCTTGCCTTTGATTGAATAAATTATCATCATTATTATTAATTGTTTTATTATAGGTAATCTCATATCTGCTATGTTAGCGGTTTTGTTCATCATTACTAGAACATAAATTCCAAAAACACGAAATTTAAAATATTTTTTGAGAAACCTTTTATATCAGAACACGTTCAACTTCAATAGTTTTTTTAATTTTTTAATATATTATAAATTTAATAATTGAATATAATACTTTCAAAAATAAATTTAATAATTGGATATGTCTCATTTACTTTTGGTTTATTCCCCGTATATAAAACAAGGGAAAAGGTCCAATTTGCAACCTAGGTTTGTGCCCTAAGAGCACTTTGGCACCTTGATATTTTTTTTCCCAATTGGAACTCTACGTTTGAAAAGTGGACCATATTGAAACTTTACTGATTACAATCAAATTCAATAACTTTTTTTTAGTACAATTAAGTCTAATAAAAACCTAATTTTAATGGTACTAACAAATTAAATTGATAATATTTTTTTAGAAATATATAAATATAACCTAATTTTAAAATTTTAAAATTTTTTCAACCTATAAAATAATTTTTTACATTTTTCTTAAATTACTAAAAAAATTTATTAATTTTTTGAAATTTTTAAAATCAAGTGACATAAATTTCAAAAAAATGACCAAATTTATTTGTTAACATAAATAGTGAATTAATAATTGACCTAAAATTTAATTTTAATAGTTGAATAAAAAAACTTATTTATCAATTATTGTGTAGGTTTAAAAATTATTGTGTAAATTTAAAAATTTAAACCAATGAATAAAATTTAAAAAATTTTATTTATCCATTAAAATTAAATTTTATGTCAATTATGAATTTGATATTTACATTAATGAATAAATTTGGTAATTTTTTGAAATTTATATCACTTAATTTTATAATTTTTAATAATTTAAAAAAGTGTAAAAAAATTATTTTATAGGTTGAAAAACTTTTAAAATTTAATAATTAAGATATATATTTTTTTTTTCTAAAAAAAATTATCTATTTAATTTGTTAGTATCCATTAAAATTAGGTTAATTTCGTCAACCCATACTATTTGTTGTTGGCTGTGTTTTTTTTTGCTCTTCTGAAGTCTTGGACTATATGATACTACCGCTTGCAAGATAGCTGAAGCTTATATTTAGAATGCATGGAATCTGCTATTATGGACACTGAATTTTAAAAGTTGCCATAACTAATCCAATTTGACAATTTAGTTGTAATTACAGCACAATTGAATTTTGGTCAAAATTGAAGCTGATGTGGACTATATCATCTCCTCCTAAGTGGGACCTACTACCACATCATCTTACTTATCTAAGCTTCAAAACGGTGCGTTTTATTGAGTTTTGGTCAATAATTAGCCGCGAGAGATGTCGTTGTCAAAGTGGACGCCGTCAAGGGAGCTGGCAAGGAGTTGAGGTTGTCATTCCCTTTTTCAGTTGCAAGTGGTCGACCTGAGGTCCAGAGAAGTAGCACATGTCTGTGAGAGGGTACTTGTTGACGTTGCCACCGATGTTGGCAACGCAATAAATGATGACAAGACTATGGTGAAAAACGTTGTTGGCAATAAAGAAGGTGCTGCTCAAATTGAGGCAAAAAAATTGAACAACTCGATGTTGAAGATGTGGTTGACCTCACTGGTTAAGGTCTTCACCACCGGTGACAGCTACTAGAACAAGTTGATGTCGTTGGAAAACTTGTCGTGGAGCTGGTGCTTGAGGATTAAAGGAGCTTCTCGGATAATGATTTCTTAACTTGTTATGATGGTGACAAGGCTAAAATGCAGCTATATGTGATTGAGGTTGTGGTGGACCTCAATTTTGTTTTATTGTTGGCAGCTTGGGTCGACCTCAAGCCATGGCTAGCAGTGGACTAGTGCAAGAAATAATAATGGGGAAGACTGTTTCAGCCAAGTAAATGGACAGTCTATCATTTGGGTAAAGATGATTGAATATTTAAAGTAATTTGTTTGGACATCAGATTTTTGCTTGCGATTTGGGGCAGGGCAGCCTATTCTCAATTCTCATTTCTAATTTTTTCTCTTTCTTCTTTTTAAATGAATTTTACATTCTTGCTTTCTAAAACCAGAAAAAGAAGAAATATGCTTTTTCAGTTGTAATTCCTCCATATGAAGATTTGCACTATTATACAAATTTCACAAGCAAATACAAACATGGGCCTTGTACTACTGAACCGTTAGTTCATACGGTGTATCATCATGGTGTTCACTTGAGTGATGATTCTCCTCATCTCCTGTTTGATTAGATGCTCGTCCATTATTGTGCTTTTCAGTATCAACATCCCTCCAGGGATGTTTTCTCTGCCTATACTTTCCCATTTGCTTAAGTAGCTTGACCCGCAGGCCATTTCTCCTCAGCCTCAACAGTGTCATGCTCCACAAGAGCAACGGCAGCATGAACGTTGGGTCCCACCTCACCTTCCATCAGCGGAGGGGAGTTGGGAGAAGAAAGGGCGAATTTCAAATGCTAACGGTCGTTTTTCCCTTTTGAAGGCTTAACCAGGGTAATATGATGTGGTAGTGGGTCCCACTAAGGAGGAGTTGAGTTATTCCACATCAGCTTCAATTTTGACTAAAATTCAATTGTGCTATCATTGCAACTAATTTGTCATTTGTCAAATTGGGTTAGTTATGCCAACTTTTAAAATTCGGTATATAATTACAACAAGTTGAAAATGTTGTGATTTTTGGCACCAATATGCCTTTTTTTGAGAAATATATATATAACCTAATTATTAAATTTTAAAAGTTTTTCAACC
>CATIWM010364012.1:0-11068 GCA_949671775.1 Mallotus repandus
AAGATTAGTAGCATATAGTTTAAAGAAAGGAGTTTTAAATTGTATTTTATGAAGGCAATCGATTTATTAAGAACACAACAGTAAGGAATGCATCAACCAAATATTTGAGAGGTAAATGAGATTTAAAAAGTAATGTCAAACTAGTTTCAACAACATGCCAATACTTCCTCTCAGAAACTCCATTTTGCCGTGCAGTATTTGGACATTAAAATTGATGTGAAATGCCACATTGTTGTAGATGTGCCTCAAATCGTGTGGAAGTAAACTCACCACCTTCATCATTTTGAAAGATTTTTATTTTTCTATCAAACCAATTTTCAATAAGCTTTTAAAGCTTGAGAAAATTCTCAAAGAAATCTAATATATTTCTTAAGGGAATCATCCAAGAATACCTAATGAAGTCATTAATAATAATAGCATAATAATTAAAATGTTGGCATGCAGCAATAGAAGCAGGCCCCCACAAGTCACAGTGCAATTTTTCAAGAGGAAATTGAGTAGTATTATTAGAGATATTAAAAGGGAATTTGCACATTTTTCCCATTTGGCAATAAGAATAAATATCTTCTTGTTTCTTCTAATCAATAACATTAATCAAATGTTTTTTTTGGGAGAATCTTCAAAAAAATTGAATGAGTATGGCCTAGTTGTTAGTGCTAAATGGCATTAGGAGCTTTATTTGTAAGAGCAGTAAGGACTTCATTCTTCTTCTCATCTAAGGCATATAATCCTCCTTTCTTAATTCCTTTAACTATTACTTTTCCCTGAAAGTCCTTAATAATAAAATTGTTGGTAGAAAAAATAATATTAGAAGCATTATCTTGTGTTAATTGTCCAATAGATAGAAGATTTTTCTTTATGTCCAGGACAATTAAAACATTTTTAAGTTTAAGTTTTCCATTTTTAGTATATATATCTCCTTCACCTATATGAGTGATGTCTAGGCTGTCTCCATTACCCACATACAATGAATTACCCCCTTTATATATTTTGAGTTTAGAGATTTTACTAGGATTATTAAGGATGTGAGTTGTGGCTCCAGAATCGGTATATAGAGCATTTTCATCTTCATCCTTTATTGCAAGAGCTACAATAGTTTACGGAAGCTCCTCTTCAGGCTGAAAAGAATGATTAAAATGATTCCAACACTTAAGAGCAGTATGATTTTTTTTACCACATCTTTGACATATAATTTGAAGATCCTTTTGTGGTCCTTGAAATGTTGTATTTCCACGTGATGATTTAGGACCAAAAGGCTTCTATTTTGTTCATTATTTTCTTGATATCGTTGGTTAGCTGTAGGTATATAGCCACATCCCCTTGAATTAAACCTTCCTCCACGCTGTCGCCCACGTCCTTGTCCACCATAGTAGGCTTGCTCATGATTTGTAGGTTGTTCACTATTTTTGCCTTCAACTTGCATCATATGTTCATGGGCTTTTAATGACATAATAAATTGATTATATGATAGATAATGAGTCTTAGTCAGCATTGCCATACAAAAATCTTTATATTTAGGGCCTAGTCCCTTTGCAAGTTGAAAGACTTCGTTAGTCTCACCCAAGGGTTTCTTGATAGCAGCTAAATTATCATAAATTCCTTTAAACTTTTGTATATATTCATCAAGAGACATGTGACCTTTTATAAGTGTCATAAGTGTTTCATTGAGAAGCAGTTCTTTTTCTTTGGAAATTGGTAGTAGTTTATTTTCAATTGATTTTCATACATGATGAGCATAATTAGTTTCATTAAGATTAAGAAATACCTCCTTTTCAATGGTGCCTAAGGACTATGTTGTCAAGAGCCCATCATTGTTGAGCCATATGGTATATGTTGGATTTTTGGTCTTCTTATCTTCCTCTCTTATTGTCCTAGCAGGTTCACCTCCTTCCTCAATGTGGTGTTGAATTCCAAGACTGCGAATTAAGGAAAGAACCTAAGATTTCCATAGAAAAAAGTTGGTTTATGACAGCTTCAATGTCACTAGGCTAGAGCACTGGTGGAAGTTTTGTATGGGCAACAATGTTTTTGCAGTTTTAGCTATGAGATTGTGTGTTTGTCTCTGAATCTCTCATTTATCAAACTCTGATGCCATAAAGAAGATGAAGAGAAATGATAAATATAAAAAAAAAGATGAAGCAAAATGAAAAATCTCATTCATAACCAATCAACAAGACTAACATCTTCTTATGTATAACTATATACATGAGAGATTCTAGCTATTTTTGTAAGGAAGGAAATCATTGCAGGTTACAAGTGGTAACCGAAATTAAAATCATTGCAGAGCTAATAAGTGGAAAGAAATAAAAGTTAAATATTTTCTAGCTGCTGAAGATGTTTTTTAAGGCAATTTCTATGTTAATGATGACCGTAATATTGACAGTTGTGCTTGCCATTTTGAATATAATAATCATGCTTGCCATCTTGACTATAATAATTATGCTTTCCATCTTGAGTGTAATGATTATGCTTGCCATTGATTATATGTTAAGTGTAGTAGTTTTTTTAGGTCAGTTTATTTTTATTATTTTTATTAGAATTTAGCTATTTCTATAGGACTAAGTAATATGCTTAGCTTTCTTTTAAAATAATGAATTTTATGTGAAATATTGAATTTCAGATGGTGGTGGTTATATGGTAATAGTGGAGCATGCATAAGCACATGTGATGGTGGACAAATATGATTATCTTGGTAAAGTGGGTCACGCATAAGCACATGTGATGGTGGACAAACATGATTATCTTGGTGAAGTGGGTGCTTTTGGTGGAATAAAGAATTATTATTTTTTAATTCTTGCAAAATGGTTATAAATAGCCACTTGCATAGACTTTGAAAAGTATAAGAAGAAAAACATAAAAGAGTGAGTGATTTATTTATGTGTGTAGTATAGTGTTGTGTGTGCATGTAATAATACAAAAGTTAATTGTGTGTGCTTGGTTCATGCAACATTAAAAAAATAAAGAAAAGGAGAAGTAGAGAATTGAGAAGGACGTGAGAAGAGAAGTTTCTTCTTCTTTATTTCTCTTAGTTTTTAAATGTATTTCTCTTTTGTATTTGAGAACATGATGTTTAATATGTTTAGCTAAATTTTATTTATGTTAGGGATTGATAATCTAAACATGATTTAGTTGATTTTCATTTAATGTGTTTATTATTTTCTTGTATACTATGATTATTGTGCTTAATTTATGTTGATGCTTGATCACCATTAGCATAATTAAAATTGAGGTTTTAGATTGAGAGATCAAAACCTTAATGGATCTATAATCATAGATTTAATTCTTTTATAGGTAGAGATATCATAAAATTATTAAATTACATATGGGTATGATGAATTAATTTATAATTTAATTTGAAAAATAGATTTGCAATGAGAATTGGAATCTAGTGTTCTTGAGTTAATTCATGAGTTAAAAAAAATTAGTTAGTTCTTGAGAAAGGCTAAATTATAGAATATGCAAGCTTAATAACACATTAATTGAAAATGACTAATGATTGTGAAGAGAATCAATCCCTACCAATTTCCTATATTGATAATTCATTTTTATATAAATTTTAAGAAATTTATTTTACATTCTTTTGTTTAATTTAATTTAGTTTTCAAAAAAAAAAGTGAATTTGGAAGCCTTAAACAATAAAGAATTGGATTAATAGGTGATTAGAATGAGTCCTCGTGGGAATGATATTTTTTATACTACTTGTGACACCATGCGCTTGCGGTTTTGCACAAACAAGTTTTTACTGCCGTTGCCGGGGACTTAGTTTTAACATCATAATTTATTTGATTTTTATTGGATTAAGCCACTATTTTTTTCTTTTCATTTTAATTAATTTTTTTATTTTGTAGAATTTTTTTTATGTATGTATAATACCTGAAGATTAGGCAAGTATCCACTCACTTACATACCGAAACTCATAAGTTTTGAGAAGGAAAATTGAAGACGCTTGCAAGAAGAGTCAAGCACAATGGCAAACAACGAGAATCAAGCTAATACAACGGTATTGTTGGACACATCTATGCCCGGTTTGGGAGGAATAAGGCAAAGCATCACGAGAACAAATGTTGAAGCCAATACTTTCGAGATTCAACTAGCCTTGCTGTAGATAATCCAATCGACTGTCCAATTTTATGGGATATTGACTGAAGACCCAAATGACCATATTGTAAACTTCCTTGAAATTTGTGAAACACTCAAGTACAATGGCTTGTCCAGTGATGCATTGAGGCTGAGATTGTTCCCATTCACTCTTAAGGACAAAGCTAAGATATGGTTGAAGTCTCAACCACCTAGTTCTTTCACTAATTAGAATGATTTGGCTAGAGCATTCTTAGCAAAGTATTTTCCACCATCTAAGACAGATAAAGTGGTGAAGGAGATCACTTTATTCTAATAATTTGAGCATAAATCCTTGAGTGAAGCTTGGAAGAGGTTCACAGAATAGCAGAGAGGTTCCCCACATCATGGATAGCCTAAAGATGTACTAATAAGAACATTTTATAATAAAGTCATAAGTTCCACAAAGGATTCCATTGATGCTAAAGCTGGAGGATTTTTTATGAGGAAAACAGTGGATGAGGCTGCACAACTTTTGGATAGGATAGTGCTTGACAATTGTGTATGGTCTTCAGAGAGAGTACATCCACCAGAACAAATGGGAAGGCTAGAAGTCGACACAGTGACAACCCTTCAAGCTCAAATTTCTGCATTGACAAAGCAACTTGGCAAACTCACTAATAAAAATAATCCAACCCCTTCAGGTGGAAATTACAATTTTGTGGGGCACTCTAATAATGAATTTGGTGTTTTTGATGCTGGTATGGTGGGAAATGGATATCAAGAGCAAGTTAATTCTATTGGCAATCAATTTTAAGGAAGGCAAGCTAATAATCCCAACTCTAACACTTACAATCCAGGGTGGAGAAATCACCAAAATTTTTCATGGAGTAATAACAATAATATGGCTACACCAAACTTCCCCAACTATAATAATAACTTGCAAAGACAACAAGCACCACTAGGATTTTAGCATCCACCACAAGATAGGATGGCATCTATGGAGAATAAACTAGATAAATTTTTAGATGCCATCATAAATAAGTTTTCTAGCCATGAGGAGAACCAAAAGAGAATAGAGGCCAAGTTCGATCAAATTGCAAAGAATCACTACTCTTCGAGGTATAACTTGGACAGCTTGTTAATGCTATGGGAATAAGAGCACAAGGAAATATTTCAAGTACTACAAAATCAAATCCCAAGGAATTGAAAACTATCACCTTAAGGAGTGGCAAGGAAATGAAAACACGGCTGAAATTTCCAAAGAGGATGAGAAGAAAGATGAGAAGCAGTATGACATGGAAAACAAGGATAGCAAAATAGAGCAAAAGGAGATTCCCAAAGCTACACAATCCTCTTTTGTGCCAAAGCTACCATTCCCTCAAAGATTAAAGAAGCCAAAAGATGAAGTGTTGTCTCAAAATTTTTGGAAATTTTCAAGAAGCTGCAAATCAATATTCCCTTTTTTTGAAGCGATGGTGCAAATGGCCAAGTATGCTAATTTTTTGAAGGACCTTATCATAAACAAGCAGTATTGGGATGAACATGAAATAGTATCTTTAATATAAACCTACAGTTCAATCATTTCATGCAAGATCCCAAACAAATTAAAAGACCAGTGAGTTTTACTATTCCATGTATTATTGGTACTAGTGAATTTCCTAGATGTTTACATGATTTAGGGGCAAGTATTAATCTAATGCCTCTTTTTATTTTCAAGAGCTTAGGATTGGGGGACATAAAAACCACTAACATAACATTCAACTTGTAGATCACTCTATAAAAAAGCCTCACGGAGTGATAGAGGATGTTTAAGTAAAGATAGACAAGTTTATTTTTCTAATTGATTTTGTTATTTTAGATTTTGAGGAAGATAGATCTTGTCCACTAATTCTAGGTAGACCCTTCTTGAATATGGTAAGGATATAGTTTATGTCCATGAAAGCAAATTAACATTAAGGGTAGGAAATGAAAAGGTTGACTTTGTAATTTCTAAATTAATGAAATACCCTTCAAATGATAAATCATGCACGAAAATTTATGCCATTCATAAATGTGTTCAAGAAGTGAACTCTGTTTTGGATGTGAGTGGGGGAGATGAGATACCGAGTGATGAGCGAGAGAGTAAAGAAGAGCATGAGCATGAATTACTAGACCCGAGTTGTTAGTGAAAAGTGAAAACCCCACACCCCCTTCCATTGAAAAACCACCAAAGTTAGAGCTTAAGCGACTACCAAATCACTTGAGATATGCATTCTTAGGAGAGGCTAATACACTACCTATTATTATCTCTAATAAATTGACCATTGAGTAAGAAAAGAGAGTTTGTAAGGTAGTAAGGGGTAGAATTCGAGCTCTAGGTTGGAAAATTTTTGATATATAGGGAATTAGTACCTCTATTGTCATGCATAGAATTTATATAGAAGAAGGGCATAGGCTTATGGCTGAGAGACAAAGAAGACTTAACCCAAACATGCAAGAAGTAGTGAAGAAATAAATTGTGAAAATTTTAGATGCAGGTATCATTTACCCTATTTCTGATAGTGAGTGGGTATGTGCAATTCAATGTATGCCTAAAAAGAGTGGGATGATAGTGATAGAGAGTGAAGAGGGTGAGTTGATCTCCAAAAGAGTAGTTGATGGGTGGCGAGTGTGTATAGACTATAGGAAGTTGAATAATGCAACTCGGAAAGATCACTTGCCCTTACCGTTTATTAACCAAATGCTAGAAAGGATTACAGGGCATTCTTTTTATTATTTTCTTGATGGATAGTCTAGATATAAGTGAATTTTTATTTTTCCTAACGATCAAGACAAAACAACTTTTACATGTCCCTATGGCACTTTTGCCTATCAGCGAATGCCATTTGGATTGTGTAATGTGCCTGTAACTTTCCAAAGGTGTATGATGGCAATATTTTTTGATTTGGTAGAGGATATTATGGAAATATATATGGATGAATTTTCTATTTTTAGTGATTCTTTTAGTTTGTGTCTAGCTAACCTTGACAGGGTGCTTAAGCATTATGAAGAGACTAACCTTGTGTTCAATTGGGAAAAATGTCACTTTATGGTGGATGAAGGGACAGTCTTGGGACACAAAATCTTTATCAAGGGAATTGAAGTGGATAAAACCAAGACAAAGACGATTGAGAAGTTACCACCTCCTACAATAATAAAGGGAGTTCGAGGTTTTCCAGGGCATGCCGATTTTTATTGGCTTCATTAAAGATTTTTCACTTATTGCTAAACCTCTTACTAACTTGCTGAATAAAGATGTTCTTTTTATGTTTGATGATACTTGTTTAAGTGCTTTTAATAGGTTGAAAGAGGTGCTAGTTTCAACTCCCATCATTACACCTATGGATTGGTCTTTACCATTTGAGATCATGTGTGATACAAGTGATCATGCAGTTGGAGCGGTATTAAGTCAGTGGAAAGACAAGAATTTGCATTTCATCTACTATGATAGTAGGACTTTAGCATATGCATAACTAAACTACACAACCACAGAAAATGAGATCTTGGCGGTAGTTTTTGTTATAGATAAGTTTTGTGCTTATTTGCTTAGCTCTAAGGTGATCATATTCACGGACCATTTAGCTCTTAGGTACCTTTTAGCTAAGAAAGACGCCAAGACCAGACTCATTCGATGGGTATTGCTACTCCAAGAATTTGATTTGGAAATTTGAGATAAGAAAGGATCACAAAAGGTTGTTGCAGATCATTTATCAAGATTGGAGATAGAGAGGAAGATCTTAGCAATCAACCCTTAATAAATGACAACTTTCCTGATGAGTTTCTTTTAATTTTAAAAGAAATTTTTACTCATTGGTATGGTGAATCTGCAAATTATTTAGTAGGTGGAGTGCTACCTGAGGACCTCTCTTATCAATAAAAGAAGAGATTTTTATTCCAAGTCAAACAATATTTGTGGGAGGAGCCATTTATTTATAAAATATGTGGAGATGGGCTTATTAGAAGATGCATTTCTGAGTCATAAATGCATGATGTCATCTCGTAATGTCATGATTTGGTGTATGGAGGTCATTATGGTGCAACTAAAATAGTCTCAAAGATGCTAGAGTGTAGTTTCTTTTGGCCTACACTGTTCAAGGATGCCAGAGAGTATGTGCTTCATTATGATAGATGCCAACGCACAGGAAATATTTCTAAAAGACATGAAATACCACTTTCTTCAATTCAAGAGCTTGAGTTGTTTGATGTGTGGGGTATTTATTTTATGGGGCCTTTTTCTTCCTCTTATGGGAATAAGTATATCTTGGTAGGTGTGGATTATGTCTCTAAATGGATTAAAGCATTAGCTTCACTTACAAATGATGCTAAGGTCATAGTAAAATTCCTTAAGAAATTATTCACTAGATTTGGAGTTCCTAGAGCTATAATTAGTGATGGAGGCTCCCATTTTATAATAAACAATTTGAGTCTTTGCTTAGGAAGTATGGAGTCCTTCATCGAATAACAACTCCATATTATCCTCAAACAAGTGGACAAGTTGAGGTGACAAACTGGGAAATCAAGAAAATTTTAGAGAAAACAGTTGGAGCTTCAAGAAAAGATTGGGCTATAAAATTAGATTATGCACTCTAGGCATATCGCACAGCATTTAAAGTAACTATTGGACTCTCACCATATAGGTTGGTTTTTGGGAAGGCTTGTCACCTTCCTATGGAACTGGAGCATCGAGCATATTGGGCAACAAAATTTTAAATTTTGATGTGAAAGCTAATGGTGAAAAGAGGCTCTTATAATTGGGAAAACTTGATGAGATTAGGTTGCAAGCTTATGAGAATGCTAAATTGTTCAAAGAAAGAACTAAAAAGTGGCATGATGCACACATTTTCAAGAAGACCTTTAATGTTGGTGATTTTGTATTGCTATTTAACTCTCGTTTACGTTTGTGCATGTGTCTTTGTGTTTCTTGCTTAGTTTTCATATTGAACAATGTGAAATTTAAGTGTGGGGGTGCATTTTGCATAGGCAGTGCATTTTGTATAGACTTGACATTTAACTTATGTATTTGATTTTATTTGTGTTTAGTGCATCATTTTCATGCATAGGGTAGGAGTATGATCAATTTTCCTCATAACTTTGATGCTTGCAACTTATCAATCTCGTAAGCTTGGCACATTGGTATAGTTTTCTTTATTAATTGCTTTGATCTCAATTTAATATTTGATTTGAGGTTTTTAAGCATTATGAGCAATTTTTGGTTAAGGACATATTTTTGTACTTTAATGAATCTAATGCTCACTCTCTTTCTGAATATACATAATTTAAGAGGAATTAGAGAGGTTACGAGTTAGATAGCTTGAATCATTGGAATTACTTGAAATTGACACTTAGTTGATTTTCAAAAAAAAAATTTAAAGAAGAATTATGTTGTGGAGGGAGGTAAAATCTTTTATTCAAATTTATAGATGCTCTTTTACTTCAATGCTCTTAAAAGAGTATAAGTATCCTAAAAGGACCTTTCGGAGGGTTCCACGCTAAGTAGTGCAGGAAAGACGGGGGAACGTCCACAAGCAAACAATTAAAATAAATAAATAAATAAAAAAACAAAAATATTCTTTGTTTCTTGTTAAAAGTAATTCTAGTTACATAGTTGATTGACTTGTTTTCCTTCTTTATGAATCTTAATTTATGCACATTTTTATATTCAACGAGAGAGTTTGCTATCCACTTGGTAATTTTTATATATGTTCTTGATTATGAGTTGCTTGTTTCAGATTTTGTTAATTGGTCAAGATAAAATTGATTAATGTGTCGAGCTTGTGTTGTTGATATCTATTGTTTATAATTTGGTCGAGGATAAGCAAGAAACTAGGAGTGGGGGTATTTGATTATATGTTAAGTGTAGTAGTTGTTTTAGGTTAGTTTTTGCATGTTTATGTTGTTTATTTAATTATTTCTATAGGACTTAGTAATATGCTTGGCTTTTTTTTTGTAAAGCTACTTAGGATGGCATCAGATGGTGCACCAAGACATCCCAGCAAAGCTGGCACTTCAATAGCTCCTACTTCATGCACCAACACTAAGAAAATTTATTAATAAAAAGAACAAAAATTCAAAAGTGAGGTACAACCACAAAGGGCAATGACAAGAAGGAAATGCAAAACTCAACCTCAAAAATGATAACTAAGCATCATTAAAAACTAAATAAAGACATTGGGCATGAAAAGATAACCACCACTGAAGACTATTAAGAGGAATTGCCAGATTAGCCAATTGATCGGCAACTTGATTCCCTTCCCAAAAAATATGATTGATGTGAAAGTGCATGTTGCTGATGGAGAGAAAAATGGAATGCCAATCTTTGCGCATCACCCATGGCACCTGGATGCTTCTATTGTGGATGGCCTAGACAATAAAAGATAAGTCACTTTTGATCCAAAGAAGAGTAAAGTGATGTTGGAGAGCCAAATGAACAACTATTATAACAACCATCATTTCTGCCTCATAAGCGAAGCAAACACCAAGTGGAATAGAAAAAGACCCAACAACAGTTCCATGAGAGTTATGAAAGACACCACCTGTGCTAGCAGGCCCCAGACAGCCCTTAGCCTAACCATCAATGTTTACTTTAAACCAACTAGCTAAAGGAAGAGACCACGAAATCGCACATGGAGGGACAGCAGGCTTCGCAATACCAGGAATGTGAAGACGACGAAGGCATATCAAATCAAACTACAAATTATACATGTGCCTAATGTTAAACAAAGCTGACTACTTAATAAATTTATAAAGGCTTTGGATGGAGACATTTAATGGCATAAATACATTGTGGAATGTTACTTTGTTTTTAGCATACTAAACCAACTAATAAACTGAAATAACACCCACTTTCCATAGAGCTTGAAGTTGACTCAAAAAAGGAAGTGATGTCACAACCGAATGTAAATCCAAAGTGGAACCATAAATGGAGAAGCATACCTGAAATAGGTCTTGGAGAGCAGTTTAAAGAGCTCTTGCATATGGACAAGAAACTAAG
>CATIWM010364037.1:0-14121 GCA_949671775.1 Mallotus repandus
TAATAAGACACTCTTATTTATGTATAACATTGCAGAAAACCCACGGAGGGCTCTAGTAAAACAAGATGTAGAAGATGATCTACAGTAGCTAGACTCTTCTAGAGAAACAAACCCATGGAGGGCACTTTTTATTTCTTTTAAGTCATTATATTCTTTTCAAAGCAATTATATAATTCTCTACACAATATCATAACTTTGGTATTGGAGATTCTATGGGAGTAATCCTATAAGTCACCCTAACTCTTTGGTACTCGCAAGATTCAAATATTCAAAGAACCAGGAATCAAGTGGCACTATTTGGAGGAATCCAGTGGTTTTGATTGAAACCTACCATGTTTTGAGAATAAATCATAAACACAATAAGCCCTGATATATCCTCATTAATGACTTCTAAAAATCTCCTGAAAATAAATACCACATTACCCCATGTAGCCTCACAAATGGAAATCAACTGCATAAACTCTTCATGGACAAATTGGGAACCCATCACTCCCTCAATCAACCCTCCTTTTTGGCTCACACACCCTGGATTCATCCTACAAATGCCTTATTACTCCCTTCTTCATCACCTGAGCATACTTCTTCCATCTGTTCCATTCTCTAGCCTATCTAACCTTTTTAAGCTTACAAACCCCGGAGTACCAATAGTAGTTTTGCTAACTTGGTCACTCCAAATCGAGAGGTCATGGTACAAAATATAAAAAATCATAGAGATCTTCTCTAATAACAACTGACAACCCTAATTTAAAAATAATTTGATCTAACAAGATACTAAAAAACACAACTTAGAATACTGGAAGATTAATTTGACCAACATCATGATGAGGGAGAGCTCAATATCCAAGCACCCATCAAAGATAAATATGACCTTAGTTGTCAGGTGAGGGAAGCCATCCATAAGGCTAAGGTGGGGCTAACCAAAATAGAAGAGCGCTTTTTAAAAGGGAGTACACCTTTTGACAAGAAGATCATGCAGGTAAGATTCCTTCCAAGTTCAAACTCCTTTAGCTTGATCACAATGACCAAACTGGGGACCTAATTGCTTATGTTTCCATGTTCAGAACTAAAATGATTCTTTAGAATGTCATAGATCCTATCATATGTCAAGTATTCCCAACCACTTTAATGAAGAGTGCCCAGAGGTAGTTTCACAGGCTGCTGAAGAATTTTGTCTCATATTTTGAGGACTTAATTGAATAATTATGAACTTGGTTAGTTACAAATATTCCCCTAGTTAGGAATATCAATGACTTGCAATTATGTAAGAAAGGAGAATACGAATCCTAGAGAAGCTACCTCGATAGATTCAACTAAGTAGTTATGCAGATAGAATGGTTAAGTGATAAAGTAGTTGTGGATGCTTTAAAGAATAGGACTCAAATGGGCAAACTAAGAGAAAAGATAACAACTAAAAAATCAAGTACAATTTCAGAGGCTATGGTTATAGCAATGAAGTTGATATACCTAGATGAGTACAGTAAGCTGCAAAAAATAGAAGAAAAGAAGCTGATAAAAAGGAATGAAGAGAAAAGAGAGATGAGAAGAGACCAGTATCCAAATATCAGATTTAGGAGGGAAACAGAAAGATTCACCCCACTTAATGCTCTTAGGTAAAAGATTTTGATGTGGATTTGATAAACCAATATTAACATTCCAGTAGCCAGAAGATTAAACTCGGACAGAGAAACAAGGGTTGATATTGTAGGTATCATCGGGATCATGGCCATAACACAGAGGAGTGCCAAATTTTGAAACTTAAAATTGATCAACTGGTCAAAGCCGAAGCTTTGAGAAGGTTCACTAAGGTTACAAAAAGAGGAAGGGAGCAAGAGATAAGTGCTTGCAATAATGAAGAGACAAAGAAACCTTGGAAGGAGGTAGTTGGAATAATAAACATGATAGTCAGAGGTAACACTACACTGGAATTCAGGAAAAAGAGATTTTAGAAAGAAGTATTTTCTATAGTAGTTTCTGAGGAAGTCATAACCTTTAGTTTAAAAGATGAAAAATTTATCTAGCAACCCCTTAAGATGTGCTTTTCATAATCGTTTATTTGAATAATTACCTAGTAAAAGAAATGCTCACAGATGATGGAAGTGCGATAAATACATTATCTTTTAGGGCTTTTTATAGTTAAAGCTAATAAGAAACCCAATTACCAGTTTCCATGGTAGGACTGTTCAACTTTTAGGAACTACTGAGATTAGCTGAAGATAGGGACTCAAGAGATAGCACCATCTTATGGTAGTATTCAATGTGGTTGACCTCCTACTGGCATACAATAGGATATTAGTAAGACCAATTTTGAATGATACAGGAACAGTAATAAACATCCAGTAGCTAATAACAAAAATCTCACTCAAGGATTAGGTAATTACCATAAGAGGTGACCATGACAAAACTAAACAATGCTCCCAGTTAACTATGAAAGAACAAACAAAGGCTTTCCCTTTGGACCTCATTCATAGTGATAAACATGGGGCCCAACCTAAACCTGTAGAGAAGATAGTGGAGCTCACATTGTTAGATGGGAAAAGTGTGAAAGTTGATGGTGAACTCGAAGTTTTACTAAAGGAAAATATAATTGAGATACATAATCAACACTTAAATTCCTTTACCTTCAAAACTTATAAGATTGAGGGATAGATCCCCTGATTACTTCTCATACCTTGAACACTGATCTAAGTGTGAAGCTTGTAGATCAAAAGAAGTGTAAGTTTGCTTTTGAAAGACAAAAGATTATTCTTAAAGAGACTAAGAAATTGCTTGATGCCAGGTTCATTACAAAAGTCCAACATCCTAAATGGGTCACAAATGTAGTATTGGTAAAGATATCTAATGGAAAATACCAAATGTGTGTAGACTATATGGATTTAAACAAGGCTTTCTAAAAAGATAGTTATCCCTTACCAACAATTGACCAATTAGTGGATTCAATAACCAGGCATGGCATTAATATCTTTATAGATGTTGTACAAGGATACCACCAAACCCCTATAAGGAAACAAGATTAGGAGAAGACATTGTTCATCACTCATGAGGGATTATACTACTGCAAGGTTATGCCATTAGGACTAAAAATGCTGGAGCCATCATGAACCTAGTATTCAAAGACCAGATTAAAGAAACTGTGGAAGTATATATTGATGACATAGTTGTGAAAAGCTAGAGGCCTAAAGACCATCCCAAAGATAAAAATGAAGTTCTCCAAACCCTGAACAAGTATAGAATTAAGCGAGACCCGGACAAGTGTGTGTTTAGATTGAAAGCTAGAAAATTTTTAGGATTTATAATTTCTAAATGGGGACTTGAAGCTAACCTAGAAAATATGGAAGCAATAGTTAATATGAAGGCCCCAAAAAACTTAAATGAGCTTTAAAAGCTAAATTTTAATTTATTTCTTGCTTGAAGAAACAATGCCTTCCACTTTTTCAGGCACTACAAAATGATAACAAATTTGAATGGAGTAAAGACTGCCATAAGTCATTTAAAGAGTTGAAGAGGTTCTTATCCACGCCATAATTACTTAACAGACCACTTCCAAATGAAGTACTATACTTGTATCTCTCTACCGGGCATGAGTCTA
This sequence comes from Mallotus repandus, assembly GCA_949671775.1. NCBI lineage: Eukaryota > Viridiplantae > Streptophyta > Magnoliopsida > Malpighiales > Euphorbiaceae > Mallotus > Mallotus repandus. The sequence goes on from CATIWM010364037.1 coordinate 3,587, forward strand.
TAGCATTCGTGCTCGTTAGAGAAGACCAGGGGGAGTAAAGTCCTATTTACTACGTAAGCAAATTACTCAGAGGTCTAGAAATCTGGTATTTGAAGCATGACAAGCTCACATTGACAGTAGTGTAGACAACTCAAAAACTCAAACATTAGTTTTAAGCCCACTCTATCATTATCCAAACTAATTATCCTTTAATTAATGTTTTAGACATCCAGATAACTCATTCAATGGTCATTATAGCTGGGAGAGCATGGTATATCTTACAAGTCAAGACAACCCATCAAAGCTCAAGTGCTTTTAGACTTCATTTAGCTTTTAGACTTCATTTAAGAAATGACAGTCGATGATGAGATAAGCCAATAACTTCCACTCTAGCAAATGTATATGGATGGAGCAGTTACTACTCGGGGTACAGGTGCCAGAATTATTTTGCTCAGATTAAGAAAGATTAAAGTTCATTATGTAGTGTGGATTACTTATAGAGCTACAAATAATGCTACTGAGTATGATGCTTTGATCACATAACTTAAAATTATAATTGAAGTATGAGCTAAACATTTGAAGATCTTCTGTGACTCTTAGTTAATAGTTAACATGAACATTTGAAGATCTTTTGTGACTCTCAGTTAGTAGTTAACCAAGTCAAAAGGATTTTCAACACTAAAGATTTGAGCATGGCCAAATACTTGGAAAAGGCCTACCATCTCCTAAATAAGCTTGAATTTGAAGGGGGATGACAAAAGATAATCCAGATACCTAGGGAACAAACCAATGAAATTGATGCCTTGCCCCAAATCAGTGTCAGAGGATGGACAATTATTTTAAAAACTTTATTTGAAGGAGGAATTATGTAAAATAAGTATAGAGGAGCAAGAGACATTAAATGTTAAAGAAATATTTGAATGGATGAAATCGATTATCAAGTATCTGATGGAAGGGACGTTGTCGGATGGTAAGATCCATGCTAGGAAAATGAAAATAAGAGTAGCTCAGTACTCTTTTCATAAAGGGACCTTATATAAAAGATCACTAAGCCATCCATGGGCTAAGTACATCTCTCTAGAGGAAGGCAACTACATTGTTAGGAAAATGCATAAAGGCATTTGCGAAACTCATGAAGGACAATTTCCCTTTGTCAGAAAGGCAACATTGTAAGGCTATTATTGGACGACGATGCAAAGAGATGCTTAAAACTAGTACAAAATTGGTTTAAATATCAGTAATTTAGCTAGCTCATCCATAAGCCAGCCAATCCTCAATATCCAATCGGAAGCCCCTGGTCATTCATTGTTTAGGAAATGGACATAGGAACCTTTTCCATGGCTACAACTCAAAAGAAGTTTCTAATTGTTGTAATTGATCATTTTACTAAATGGTTAAAAGTGGAAGCAGTCCCTACCATCACAAAAGTTCAAGTAAGGAATTCTTTCTGGATGGAAGTCATTTATAGATTTGGCATCCCTCACACTTTGATAAAAAATAATAGGAAACAATTTGATAATGAAAGTTTTAAGGAATTCTACTATGAACTTGGCATCAAGCTCCATAGGCAAACATAAGTCACAAATTGGAAAATTTTGCAAGGCATAAGAAAAGACTAGATGAGAAGGGGAACCAGGTTGATGAGGTGTACAATGTCATTCTAAAATTCCTGGGCTTATTATATTTACTAGAAGTATTATACACCTTCCTTTTACCAAACCCACATAGCTTGTTCTCAAACTATTTTTGCATTTTATCAAACAACAACAACCCTATATTTTCATCTTCATTTTCACCATCATCATCAAAGAAATCATCATTAAAAGCCTAAATTTCATAATTATATTCATCCTCTAGGTCACTTATTACCATAAGAGCAATGCTTCTTTTGTGGAGAAGAGAAGGATGAATGAAATGGGTAGCTTGAGATAGTGATGGAGAAGAGAGGAAAGAGAAAATTTTACAATGTAGAGAGAAGGAAAGGATTGATGCTACTGCTCTTCTCTTAAATCTAAATTTTAATATTTTTACTATATTTTTTGGAAGAGAATGAATTAAAAGGTATTTTGGACAAATTGAATGTGCATGTGAAGTGTATAGCCCTAATGACGAATGCACTAGACAACCTGCTATAGAAACTAGTTCAATATGAACTCAAATTGCTGCCCTTAAGAAAAGTTAAAATAAAGTTTTAAATCAGATATAGGAAACTTCACCTCATGTTTAGTTAGTCTAAATAACCAAAGTTATATCAAAACTTTGGCCTTTTGAATCAATAAAAAACAAGCAACAAAGGTTATAAAAAAGACACTATAATTTAGTTTTTAAAAGATAGATTAATAAGTTAAAAGGTTGCTTACCATAAACATAAAGTTTGATATGAACACATGGTTAACCAAGTAACATGTTGACTATTTACATGATCAAGGTTATGATCAATCTCAAATCAAACTTGGTTTTAACTTTAACAATCAATTTTAGTTGCTAACTTCTATATTTAAGTGTATTCAAAAGTTAAGTTCAAGGGTGCAATTAAATTAAAATCCAAAAAAGGCCATTTAAAGGCTGAATTGCCCCCTCACGATCCCCTCATAGTCATAAGGAGGGTCACAAACATGAACTGAATGAATAACTAAGTGTGAAGTACTTTGAGTCGCTCATGGTTTACCCTCATAGTCATGAGGAGGACCCTCATGGACGTGAGGAGTATGGTCACAACCATGAGCATCTTGGTAGCTTTGTAACGATTGTTTCAAAGCTCCAACAACTACATAATTGACCTTCATAATCGTGACACCTCCCCTTATGACCGTGAGCATTAGAATTCCCATAAAAAGTAAAAAAAATATTAAATAAAGATGGAAAAGTGTTGGGGATGAAAATCAAAGCTCCAACAGCCATAACTTGCACCCTCCATTATAAATACAATCTCAAGATATCTCCTGAAGAGTTAGAGAGTTTGAGGAACAAAATTATTATGTAAAATTCATTGAGCTATATTTTTTCTTTCATAATGTTTCTTTGAATACTCGTTATTTATAAATAAACTCTTGTTGAGTTTTCATTTAGTGAGAGTTAGGTGTGTGTTTAGTTGATAGGATTCTCTTTTTTATACTTTTTTAGGGTAAAGAAAAGAGGTAGTGAGGATCAATCAACTTAGGTTTGTGTTGAGCCTTGTAAAAATACCTTAATTGTAAGAGGTTATGTGTTAGCCTTGAAAATATTTGTGGAAAGGTTTAAGTGTGAACCTTGAAAATACTTGGGAATATGTTTAGTGTGAGCCTAAACAAAAATGCTTATAAAAGTTTGTGAGTGAGCCTAGAAAACTCATTTTGTAAAGGTTAGTGTTAAGCCTTGAAAAACACTTATAACAATCTGGGTTAATACGATTAGAGTGGGTTAGAAAATCCTAACTTGAAGATAAGTTAGGTGGAGACATAGAATTGGTTAAACTCCTTAAATTGCATATGTCAATTTTCCTTTTTATTCTTATTCTTATTCATATTCATTCTTTCTAAATCACCTTTTATTTTCTTTTTAATTTTTTATCCGTCCTCTAAATTTGTAATTAGCCCTATTCAACCCCCTCTAGAGCTTCAATAATTGGTATCAAAGCTTGGGTTCTAAGTACTTAATTTTTAGAGTTCAAGATCATATGGAGTTAATCTTTTTCTTTTCAGACCTTTAGACATTTCTTTAATGGAAGTGATTACTCCTATTGGACGTATAGAATGAAGCTTTATTTAGATAGTGACCCTATAAGACTATAGGATGTAATTTTAAATGAGTGGAATCCTCTTATGAAAAGAATGGAAGGGGTTGAAGTTCTAAAAGATAGAGGGAGATGGTCACAACAAGAAAAGGAAGAAAATTTCAAAAGCAAGAAAGTCAGGACCATTCTTATTGCTTCCATGTCAAGAGAGGAAGGAGGCAAACTTTAACATTGTATTTTGACTAAAGAGATGTAGGAGACCTTGGAAAACCATTATGAAGGCAACATCCAAGTGAGATCTAAAAAAATTCAACTCAATGCATATGAGTATAAACTCTTTAAGATGAAGCCTCATGAGAGCATCATCGACATGAAAAATCAATTGAATGCCCTCTTAACAACCTTAGGAAAGTTAGGCAAGCACTATTAAAAAGAGGACATTAACACCAAAATTCCAAGAGTGCTGCCAAAAAAGGATTAGTTATAATCTAAACTCCTTAAATTACTTATATCAATTCTCTTTCTTATTATTATTCTTATTCATATTCATTCTTTCTAAATCACCTCTTATTTTCTCTTTAATTTTCTATCATTCTTCTAAATTTTTAATTAGCCTTATTCACTTCCCTCTAGGGCTTCAACATAAGTAAAAAGAATTCTTTTTAAATTTTATTAATGATCCGTGGTTGCTTCATTTAGGTTACATAAAATAAAGCCTTTATATAAACTTAAAGAAGCCCTAAACAAAACCTAATTAATATCCTAACTAAATAAGAAAACATGGTCCTTCTTATTCCTCTTAATTAAGGAAATATAACCCTACTTAAATTAAAATTTCCATATGTAGTAGCTTTTAACACACTTTTGTTTAAGATAAAGGCCAGATTGACTAAAGCTCAAAACATAAAAGTTATAGCCCTAGATTTATATCTATATTGAGTGAGACACTACCCATTTACTGATGTATGTTCAATCTGCCCAGTTTTGTACACGTCTTGATAATTTTTCATGAATTTAGCCCATAAAGACGATTGAATTAGCCCTAGCTTTTAATGATGTAATCAATACCATTTTGAGCCAACTTAATGAAGGTGATTTTAATTTCTTAGAGCAACCCTACACCGCGGAAAAGGTGATCTTCACTTTGTGCCAAATGCACCCCTCAAATCTTCAAGACTAGATGATATGCCTATATTATTTTATATTAAATTTTAGGATGTCATTAGGCCAGTTGTGATTTCCTGTGTTTTTTATTTTCTTAATGAGGGTCTTCAGCCAAGTGAAATAAATCATACTTTTGTCATATTAATTCCTAAAAAGTAAATCCTAAAGTCTATATGTGACCTTAGGCCAATTAGTTTATGTATTGTGCTTTATAAACTTATGTTAAAGGTCTTAGCTAATTGGGTTAAACTTGTGCTAACGTCTCTCATCTTTGAGACTTAATGTGCTTTTATTCCTAACAGATTGATTATAGATAATTCTTTACTTGCTTTAAAATTTTTCATTAGGTGAAGCTAAAATCCACAAGCTCCATGAGTTCTTTGGCTCTCAAATTGGATACAAGTAAAGCTTATAATAAGGTGGCATAGAATTTTGCGGTCAATGTTATGGCCAGGATGCATTTCCCATAGTGTTTTATAGATAGAGTCTATAATTTTATATCATTAGTATCATATGCTTTCCTAATAAATGGGCAGCTTAAAGTTTATTTAAAACCGAATAGAGGACTTTGTCAATGAGACCTGATCTTTCCCTATTTAATTTTATTATGTGCGGAAGCTTTTTCATCATTGATAAGGAAAGCTTGGTTAGATGGTAGACTACATAGTTTCAAATTAACTCGACATAGTCCAGACATCTCTCATTTTGCTCTTTGTTAATGATAGCACATTATTTACAAAAGCTAGTGATGCATATTGCAGGACCATTTTAAATATATTAAATATATATGAAGTCACTTTAGGTCAACAAATTAATATGGAAAAAACTAAAATTTCTAATGTTTCTCAAGAGAGATTAGTTTCTCTTACCTCTATTTTGGGCACTAAGTTGGTTGCTATACAAAACAAATACCTTAGGCTACCAATACTGTTAGGCATTCTAAAAATTAAATCTTTGGTTTTATGAAGGAACAGAATTGGAAAAACCTTAAGGGTTATAAGAAGAAATGTCTTTTTAAAGCCAGTACGGAAATTCTATTTAAATCCATTACTTAAGCTATTCCAACCTGTCCTTAGCAACTTTTGTAAGGATATTCAGTGAATAACCAACTAGTTTTGGTAGGGTTCCAACTCTGTAAATAAAAAAAATGCATTGGTTGAATTAGCCTAAGCTTTGTAGATCTAAAGGAGAAGGTTAACTTGGTTTTGGACACATTGAAGGTTTCAATTTAGCTCTTCTTGTAGAGCAAGCTTAGAATATTTTGATTAAACACACACTCTCTTTGCTTAGCCATTTTTAAATCCAAGTATTTTCCTTGTTTTTTTTTTTGATTTTTTGTAGAGTGATCTTGGTTATAGATCGAGCTTTATATGGAAGAGTATTTTTGAATCTAAGCTTGTTCTTCAAAGTGAGCTTGTTGGCTAGTAGGGGATGAAAAATCAATAATAATTTAGGAAGATTCATGGTTATGGAGAAAGACGTCTTTAAAACCTATTTCAATTATGCCTTGAATCATTGGTTTATTCTCTTATTAATAAGGAAACTCATATGTGGCATACAGATATTGTCAAAGCTTTTTTTCTGCCATTTGAAGCAGACCTCATATGTGGTATTCCCCTTATTATCACCTTCCACAATACCCAATTATTTAGAATAAAGAGGAAGAATAAAAATTTCATTATGAAGATGGCATATTATGAAGCGTTAAAGCTCATTTAGAATGATTTTTCCAAAGCTTCATCATTAGCTCTCCATGTCTCTTTTTGAAAGTCTTTGTGGAAGTTATGCATCCTACAAAAAGTTAAACACTTTATGTGGATGTTTTTAACAGGTTCCCTTTTTTAGACTAATAATTTTGCTTACAACCATGTTTCTATAATGATATATAGTGATCGATGTCATGTTGCTAAAACTAATTTTTACGTCTTTTTCTCTTGCCCATGGTCTCAATCAATTTAGTTTTCTTTTAATTTGAGATTTCAGGTTGATGATGTTCATGTTTTTAATTTATTGGATTGGTTTTTTCAACTGATCCAAGACTTTGAGATTTAAATTTCAAGAACAAATTGTTATGATTCTATGGAGTATTTGGTCCATCTGCAACAAGTTTCAATTATGGCAAATTGATTCAGACTTAGTAGATGTTTTTGCTTGAGTCGTGTAGTTCTTGATAGAGTTTCAATAGACATTGCAGCCAAATAAATGCCCTTCTGCTTATATATCAACTCGTCGGCACCCTTCAATATATATATGTTAAGCAAAATATTGATGCAGCTATAAGATCTAAGCAAGTTTATGTGGGACTTGAATGCATTATCAGAGATCATTTTGGCTTCCCTTTAGTTTTGGTTGCAAATCCATTGCATATGTCTTGTAGTTCTATTGTGGCTTATTTCATGGTTGTTTGCTATGGCCTCATTGTTGCTTCTAATTATTTTTTCAGTCATCTAGAGGCTAAAAGTGACTCTTTGCAAACTATTCGGATGATAAAAGCTTCTATACAGTTATTATTTTCAGTGAGCAAATTGGTTGATGATATTTAGTTATTAGTTAGATTTTTTATAGGGTTACTTTTTCTTTTATACCAAAAACTTGTAATTAAGTTGCTCATTCTCTAGCAAAATAGGCATTATTTTTGCATGAGTCTTATATTTTGATTGAGGAGGTATCATCAAATATTCTCCCCACTTGTATGCAAGATATGGATTCATTTTAGGGGTCATTTGATTCATACTCCGGAATCAAAATTGGAATCTGAATGAGAATAGAAGAGAATCGGAAATGGAATGAAAATTTTAATAAAGTGTTTGGTTATACTAAGTAATCGAAATCAGAATCAATCTTATTAATACATAAAAATATATTAAATAATAACAATTATAAATTTATTTATTTTATTTTATTATTTGAAAAAATATTAAATTTTATAAATTTTAATAATATATGACAATATTTAAAATTTTGACTAATTTATAATTAATTTGACATGATTTTATGGGAATAAAAAATCATTTCTTACCCCTAGAAGAAGAATGGTTGATTCTCATTAGTGAGGGAATCTATGCTCATTCTCTTGTAAAATTTTAATGGACCAGACACTAAAAGTCAGAATTACTCTTTCTAATTCTGATTTTCACCCTTATATTTTATGAAACCAATGACCCCTTAATGAAATCCCCCATAACATTATTTTTCCAACACCATAACTTGTATGTATGTGTGTATATATATATCTACAATTGAATTATACAAAAGCATGTTCCATTCTTCTTACACTTAAATGGGCTCTACATTCGATAGGTGTGAGAGGAGGCATGCATGCATATGCTCTTATCTTATATTCACATCATAGCAGAAACCAAAACCATCCCACTAATTAATAATTTCTGTAAAGTGAGTGGTTTTTTTTTTCCCTGTAAAGTGAGTGGTTATGGACTGCAAAATGGCTATCATAAATGAAACCAACCCATTTCTTATCTTTAGGTTTCCTCGAGAACCAGGAAACAGGACCCATGTCCTACATCTTCTCCTCCATTATTAGTGTGGAAAGAAGAAACTCGAGTAATAAGAGTTAGATGTTAGATAGGTTGGCCCATTTTGTTTAATTTTTGTGGTTAACATTGAAGAGATCTTTTTCTACATCTATAGTATATATACAAGTGGGTGTTAATGGGCAATATTATTAGATGAAAACGAATCATTTATTTATTTTTCTTTTGATAAATTAACCGTAATTTATTTCTTAGTTTTGTAAAATTTAAATTGGAGAAAGATTTTAAATTTGCATTTGAAAACTTACATTACTCTTTTATTGGATTCAAGCTTTTAAATATTAATTATTCCAAATTTTTTTAACCTTTAATTTTATAATTTTTATTTAAGTAATATTTATTACCCTTATACTTATTTATAATTGAAATTAGTTTCACATTTTTACTAAAATAAATAGTAAACTTATATTCAAAAATCATTTTATTTAGATTTTCAATGATGTTTATTATGTCTCTTATTTTCAATTTTACAATAGCAATACTAATTTAGAAATAGCAAAGTCTCCACAGGAAATTCTTTCTAGGAATAATGACTTTGGAAGTTTTAAATTTTTTAGTCTGATTATTTAAAACATTCTTAAACAGAAAGTTATAAAAGATTTAAAAATTATCTTCTTTAATTCTATGCGTCCGTGAAAGAAAATTTCAATTAATCAACCCTTTCATCTTTATGTTGTAATTTTTTTTTTAAGAAAATAGAATTTTGATATTTTAATACTCAATTATTTTATGCTAATATTTTTCATAAATATATAAAAAACGTAAAACAACAAGTCACGCTAAAGTCAATCCTCAACTGTTTCAATAATATATATTAAAACTAAGTAATTTCAATTATACTCTTAAATTAAAAATAAAATATATATTTATAAATTATCTGCATTTAACTAACAAAAATAAGTATAAAATAATCATAATAATTTATTAAAAATTATTATTACATTTTTGTAGTTTATTTAATTTAAATGTGATTTATGGTTTTAAAATTTTTAATTTTTTTATAATGTTAAAAAATTATTAAATTTTGAAAAATATTAATAACTATTATTAATTTCTAAAATGCTAAAATTTTCTTATAAAAATATTTGAGGATTGAAATATAAAAATTAAAAACTTGAATGACAATTTTTTAAACTAACAATTAAAACTAACATAGATAGTGTTTAAAATAATTAAAAAAATTTTCTTGATAACTTTTTTAGCAATTACTTAGAATCAAAATACCAAGATTTCTTATGTTATTAGCCTAATTTGTTTTTTTAAAGACGTAATATATATATAACATCATGTATTTGTCACTTTTTGTCAGTTTAACACTTCAACTTATAATTTTATCATTTTGACACATGAACTTGGTTAAAATATAATTTTAAAATCTCTATCAGTACACGTGACATGTGATAATGAATTATCATGTGCCACATTATAAGAGTTTGGCTGACCAAAAACTACAAGTAGAGATGTCAAACTGACAAAAAGTGACAAATATATGAGATGGGAGATGTATTATGTCACTATATTAGTGTAAACTAGTACATTTTAGCTAACTTTAAATGTCAAAATAGCAAAACTATAAATTAAGATGTCAAATTAACAAAAAAGTGATAAGTATAGAGATCATGTATGTATTATATCTTTTTTAAATAACGTTTTATATGGAATGTAGTGCAAATTACATATGAATTATGATCCGTAAGCTTTTTTTTTTTTTTTTACCGGGGAGCACAAAATTTTTTGAATTGAACAAAAAACATTAATTTTCTATCTAAATAAATTTTAATTAAATTTATATAAAAATTTAAACTCAATATATTTGATAAAAAAATTATTTAAAATTTTATCTCATTAAATTTTTAAAATTAATTACAACAAATTCTAATTCTATCAAATTTGATATGATATGCAAATAAATTCTAAAGACTCTTAATTTAAGCATAATCTCTTTTTATCAAAAATAAAAAAACTTTACAGTTATTATTTAACACAATAGATATGAAATATTTCTTACATTTAGAATATATTTATAGATAAAATAAAATTTTCAATAAATTTTGAACCAAACAAAATATTAATATCTTCAAATTGAAAATTCATATTTTATTTTATAATTGTTCTTAGACACAATGCTT